>JAQQZR010000609.1:0-13733 GCA_030068235.1 Notoglanidium macrostoma | reverse complement strand
CACCTATGGGCAATTTAGAGTAGCCAGTTGACCTAATCTGCATGTCTTTGGACTGTGGGAGGAAACTGGATAACCCGGAGGAAACCCACGCATGCACGGGGAGAACATGCAAACTCCGCACAGAAAGGCACACCTTCTTGCTGTGAGGCGACAGTGCTAACCACTGCACCACCATGCCGGCAAAATGTTGCTTTATAATGTTTTAAAATATTAGTGATCTTAAACATAAGAAATAATAGATCAGTAAGAAATAATATTAGAAATGATAGAAATAAAAGGTTTCACTAGGGTTAAAACAAAAACAAAAAAAAACAAGAGGTTCTTTTCTCACTCACCATTTTCCAGCACTGTTTAATGTCACATTAATGATATATATAATGAATTAATAGTGGAGACAGCAACCATTGGGCTCAAAATAGTGCTGATGTTGTGCTTGTCTACCTAGTGATTTTAATGATGGTGTTGACAGCAGTATTAGCACCCCAACAAATATGCCCACGTTGACCCACTGTGGCCCACTTCTGGACAATGCTGTGGGTCCTATCTTGTGCTGATATACAAATTCCCATTGGACTGATGTGGGCTGCCCATGATAGCCCAATGTGGGCATGTCTGCTGGGATGAAAGTTGAAGCTTTGGAATCCTTTGTGTTTGAGGTAGAGTGAACAAATGATCATTTATTAACTAAAGGATTAAGAACTGCTGCACCAGTCACATTAGGTTCAAAGGAAACCCTATTGAGGATATACCCCTATCCCAAATAGCATTGTGGGTACTGTAGAAAACCATCACGGTGAAAAAAAATTCCACTCAGGAAAAATTCTTAGGCATCATTTAGGATCATGTCAGTTATTCAGGGTGACTTTCTCCTTCAAGTGAGTGGTATATTAGTGTTAATATTTTAGTGTTAGCCTATTGAGGACATCCAAGCTCATACTGACCACCCATTTTATTAGGAACACCTGTACACCTGCACATTCATCGAGTTATCTAATCAACCAATCATGTGGCAGTAGTGCAATGCAAATAATCATACAGATACAGGTAAAAGCCTCAGTTAATCTTCACATCCAACATCAATATGGGGAAAGTGTGAGTTCTATGACTTTAAATGTGGCATGGATGTTGGTACCAGATGAGCTGCATGAAGAACTCAGAAGCAAAGAATATTAAGTGCGTGATGGTACTGTGGGTGGAAATGCCTTGTGATAAGAGATGACAGAGGAAAATGGCCAGTTTGGTTTGAGCTGCCAGGAAGGATATAATAACTCATATAATCACTCTTTACAACCGTGGTGAGCAGAAAAGCATCTCAGCATGCACAAAATTTTGAACCTTGAGGTGGATGGGCCACAACAACAGAAAACCACATCAGGTTTCACTCCTGTCAGCCAAGGACAGGAATCTGAGGCTATCATGGGCACAGATAAAACTGGATAGTTTCACCAGGCTTTGTCGGGGCATTTAAGAGTACAGACGCAGCAAATGAGAGAAGAAAAAACAGTAACAGTAGGAAAAACAGTACGACCTTCTGAGCAGAAGAGAGTTCTAAACGTCACTTCCCCTCACTGACCACAGGGTCGCAGTAGCGGACAGTAAGCAGTGTGATGATGATGATGATGATGATGATGAATAATGAGCGCTTCTCTCCCGTTATTCACATCATCCCGTTTACCAGGAGGAGAACATGCACACAGCTCTGCTCAGACTTTCCGCCTTTCTAAAGAAGTCATAGTGAGGCTTGTAGTTTAGTAATAAAGTAATAAAATAAGCAGAACTGTGAGCGCGTGCTCTGCCAGGATTAGTTTGGATTAGCTGGGAGCTGTTACTGAAAGAAGCGAAGCGGAGATTTAGAAGTCCTGCTGCGGGATGTAAGGGTAAGTGTTGGTCTAAGCGTTTATATTTACAAAAAGAAAAAGGGTTTATCTCAAAAACTGAGTCACATTGTTCCTGACAGTGAAAATCAAAACGCCAATTTTACTGTTTATCAGAATTATAACTGTGATTTAAATAGAATACAGTGAGCATCTGTTCACATGCATGGTGTTATTATGAAGCTGAATTGCTGAATTTAGGTAGTCTTTTTTTCTTTTCTATTTTTTTCTTTTTCTTTTTCTTTTCTTTTTTTGCTTAAACACTTTCTTCTCACCCCACCAAGCTCTTTTAATTTTTTTTTACATTCATACTAAACACACTTTTACAGAGCAGTGACATGAAGCACAGTTTGTTTTTGTTTATTTTGAGTTATCCCAAACGAATGCATTAAGCTGCCATTGAATTGAATTCGGCTTGACTAGACTTGACCCTGAATTACTCCTCAGAGAGCAGCTTTAGTGAATACAATATTCATTGTGAGACATTTAAAATTCGAGTTATAGCCTAACTTTATTTTTGCAGTTTAATAGAGCAAAGGTTTAAGGAACACTATACTGTCTCCTGCACCTGTTACCATGTAGTTAACCTTATTGATCAGTGATTGATAGAGCTGTGAAGAGAAGAAAGTGGCACTTACAGGTTACATGAAGGGAATTTGGACATCAGAGATATCATTACAGCTAAAATGGCACAAATATACAGTTTATTACTCAAACCTCATTTCTCCTGCTATTACTTGGTGAAATTGGATAATGAGTGTTCACACCCGTCACTTCAATGTGTAATGGATATGCATGTTCAGCTGCATGGGCTGTGTGTGTGTGTGTGTGTGTGTGTGTGTGTGTGTGTGTGTGTGTGTGGTGCCATTTGCTCCCCTCACTTACAGAGGAAATAAATGTAGTACAAGCACACGTAACGCACCCCTGTCCTCTGAGCAGCATGCCACTGGCGCTCATCTCAATGTGGATTATAGTTTATTATAGGCTGTTTAAGTGCTACTTGGTTTCATTCTTTGTTCCTGAACCATAATTCTAGTTCGGTTTTGTACATGATTATGTAACACCTAAGCAGGTTGGACCAGTGTTAATGTTATAAATGAATGATAATTTTGATGATAAGTATTAAGTATTAAAGGTCATTAACGACCTTTTATTTCATGACAAAGTTGTAAATGAAAAAATATTTTGTAACAAAAATTACAGCGAAATCTCTGTTCATTACGTCCTGACGAGTAAAGACGAGATGAAATGTTCGGGCAGACAACCTAGCTTAGTTCTCGAGGGAATTTTTAAAGGCAGGAGAAAAATACTTCAGTAAATTCCAATACAGTGTCTTGCCTTTCCTGTTTAACGTTCCTGACCGTGGTTGGGAAGCGAGAGGATCTGGCTCACTAGGCTTGGTAACAGCGTTCACGATGTTTCTGGAGTCCCTCACTTCCCAACCATGGTCAGGAACATATTGGAGTCAGAACACACACACAGTTTTGGTCTGTACCAAGTAACATATTTATATGAAAATAGTAATCATCACCATCACAGTGTACAAAATGCGATCTTCACTTGATAACAATTAATATTGTCTCCCGTAATAGCCCGTATTAAAGCTACAGGGCATGTTTACAACAAGTATCATGAAACTGTCTGAGAAGTTAAGACTAAAATTAGACTAAAATTAAAACTGTTACATTGACTAAATCTTGACTAAAACAAAGACTCATAACTATAATTCAGTAACCGACTAAGACTAAAACTAAATTTTAAATTGTAGTCAGAATTAACACTAGATTTCACAAAAATTTTTCATTTCAATAAATTCAGATATTTATTAGCTTGTATTTTAGATACTGTGCTCACAACTGGTATTGTGTGAAATGATTCGGTAACCACTTCATCCTGGTCAGGGTTGTTGTGGACCCAGAGCTTATCCCTTATCAAGTTGTACTGGAAACCAGGCCAAGCTGCTGGTCCTCTCACTTTTTGATGAGGTTTGTTAAGGCTATGCTTGTTCCTAAGTGTACATAGCACTATCACTCAACTGTGAATCTGATATTACTGTTATACTGATGAAATGAATACAGAGTAACTGATATTTCATCAGACAGTATGGTCAAATATTTTGTTTATTTTTGCTCCGTCAATGAAAATAGTTCCCAAAGAATGACCAGCTGGATAGAGCATTAATGTAGTGAACACAGACAAACAGAGTGAAACAATCAATGTAACGTACCAGTGCTGTTCTATTAAATATCCTATATGGCCATGATGTGAGCAGGCCTGGTGCACAGTCAGCGTTCCAGTTTATCCCAAAAGTGTTGAGTGAGGATGAGGTCAAGGCTCCGGTTTAACCTCACTCCATTGCATCCACATGAACCTTGGCTAACTATGTCTTCATGAACCTCGCTTTGTGCACAGGGGCATTGTCATGCTGGGTCAGGTTTGGGCCTCTTAGTTCCAGAAAAGAGAGATTTAAATGCTACAGAATGCAAAGACATCTTGTATAAATGTGTGTTAACAGCTTTGTGGCAACACATTGGGAAGAAGCACACATCGTGTTATGGCCAGGTGTCCACATGCTATTGGCCATGGAGTGTATTAGCAGCATTCTTTGTAACGCTGTTGTACAATCAGATTAGCAGCCTGGAACTAACTATTGTATAAGCAGCATTTATATTTATTCATCCCATCTTAATCAGGACAGAAATGGAAACAAAAGAAACAGAATGGGGAGAAAAAAAAATCCTTTTTATAGTCACTTTCTAAAAGTTATTTAGGGGTCAAAACCCTGCCTGGCTAACAGCTATTCACTGTTATAAAACTACTCAGTGTAACATGGGCTGTTCTCTACCGTGGCGGTGTAACCACCTCAGATTATTTTCTACTTAATTTAATTAGCTCTAATCATTTAGACTACTGTATTTTGTCTTTCACTGGAGTTGTTCAGAATTTCATTGGCCTTTTTTGTCCTGAAGCACACACCTGCCACACCCTGAGTAGTATAGCAGTAGTATCATATGATCACTGACTCACACGCCCGGTCATCTCCAGTGTGTATTTTATAGCACTTGATCTATCCTCTCCTTGTATTGTTATGAGATCTTATTTGTGCTTTCTGGTCTGTTGTTTTTAGCTAATAAACTAACATTAACTGATTAATCTCCTATAACTGGCAATGTGTGTGGCTGGACTTCGTTCTGGGGTTTGGGAGAAATGATGTATCTGTGACACTATAAGACATATGCGAACCAAAACTCCTGCCTACGCACCAACTACTCTGTCACCGTATTTTACATAATTTTTTCTTCAATTATGTTTATTTTTCATTTTGAACAAAAAGCAGCTACTACACACTGCAGGTTTCTTGTAGCTGAGATGACAACATGTTTTATCAGACTGGGTTTACACAGTGCCCAATCAATCCAGTTGTGCTCCAGCTAGGCGTTGGTTTTGATGTCTAGCGCTGATAAAAATTCACTATGCTGTGGGAGTGATGGTTATGCGAGATTAGGTTATATATATTAGATTATATACATACTAAAACTCCTCTCACAAGCCATTGACCTGACAGGAAAGTAGACGTAAGGGACTGCAACTTCTGCAACCTTTGGGAATCTCATACTCAGGCCTCTGCAGTATTCAGCAAGATCCAAACCAGGTGTGTAGGGCTCCATGGACACACAATGTTGATAAGTAGTCCACTGTTCATAAACCTCTGCTGATGCGTATGCCAGAGGCTTCAGTTATGTGTAAGCTTGAATCTGCTTTACCATGGCTGGAGCCTGCCTGGGATCAAACACCCTCACCAGCCTGTAGACCTCTTTGGCAGGGTGAGTGTCCCAATGCTTTGAACATTTTGTGAATGCCAGATGGAACGCATCATGAAGCTGATGGAGTACCTTTCTTCTACACATCTTGCTCAGTAGCATATCTATCTATGCATATCGGTAGCATAAGTGGATTTGACGGAGGCTACTCTCGTGTTCTGGCAGCGCTCCTCCCTGTTTACAGTGCTCGACCAAAAACGGACGTCGCTTTTTCATTTTTTCTAAAGGAATGTCTGACTCGGCACACAGAGCAACTAAATCTTCAATAAACTCACGTCTTGTTTCAGCTGATTTGTTTGCATGACAACGACCTTGCCTGATTGAGCGGCTCGCGCTAGTTTGCTTCTTGTCTCTGTTTTTGACCTGAGTCTTTGACTGTAAGTGGTCGTCACATGTTGTCTTGCGGGTCCAGTCTATCGTGTGCTGGCAAAACTTACAAAAGAGTTGTTCTCCCGATTCATAAAAATCGTTTGGGTATTGTTCTGCTCTAAACTTTTTGCTAAGAATCGAATTCCATCATTTTTTTGAGGACTTCGGTGTTTCAGCGAGCCTCTTCAGTATAGCTGAACTTACAGAGGGCTGCAGCGGCCAAAATGTATTCGAAAGCATTGCTTTGCCTTGCCCACACACCGATATCAGTGAATTAGACGACATTCCGCGTTTTACGACGGATTCAATTTTATTTGTTGGATTCCGCGATTCCGTCCGCGTTCTCCACATCGCGGAAATCTTAGGGCCCTACATTGGCAATCCCGTGCTCCCTTGGTCTGGATAATAATGAGCCAAGGAAAGTAACTCTTGAGGCTTCTCAAGCTTTTGCTATTCCGAAACTCCAGGTCCCAAAGACTTGTGAGGGTTTGCATGGCAAATGATCTTCACAAACTGTGAAGCTTATACATTTGACAATCAGATGAAAGCTTTCGAAGGAAAATTTGATTATTCAAATGAGTGGGTAAGGATTTGTGCTCCTATTCTTAAGCACTATTCAGACTGGATTAGGTTTACATTGGGAGCTGGGGTAATGTAATTATTACCAGAGTTTCTAAGTGATTTAAGGACTGCCCGCTCCCATGTCAGTAAAGATTTCGGCGCCTTTTACCTTCAAAGAGCCGTAGAAATAACCACAGGTGAAACTAATCCCGCATGAATAGACAATAGCATAAATATTTTGGCATATCCTGTGGAAAAGGAGCTTTCCGTGGTTTTAGACAGATTAATTATGATTCTTACCCAATACAGCATCCATTTCTTTGAATTATGGGCAGCGTACAGGGTTTGAGCCACTTCTTCAGTTATGTTTAATGCACTACATGTATTTCTTTTTCCAACAGTTGATGCACACATGGTGTTTCATCCAACCTCCAAGCAACACCTTGACGGAGAAATATTGCACGCAAACCTCTTGAAATATGGCTTCCCAGTCAGAGCATTTATATACCATTTGTTCGAACTGTTTTTGAAAGCAATATTTGCCCCAAACTGACATCAGGCCCACAGTTTCAGCTCTGGAGAAGTTGTGTGTTTTCTTACCTCTGGTTGGCACGTATTATTCACGTTTTTGGGTGTGACAGCCGTGCACTCCCATCTCTGTCATTTACACCAAGATTTCTTATCCAATGTGAATCGTCCATAAATATTACAGACGTCTCGTGGTAAAATTACATTACCCCACCTCCCCATGTAAAAGTAATCCTGTCTGAATAGAGCTGTAGTCATAGTTTTGCCTTTCTTGATACAACAATATTCCAAGGCATAAAATACACTAACCAATCACTGATTAGCAAGTATGCAGCCCTAATCTAGATTAGTGATTCATTCAATAATCATTGAACTAATCATTCACTAATTCATCTTCAGTAACCTCTTTACCCTGGTCTGGGTTGTGGTGGATCCGGAGCCAATCCTGCAACACCAGGCATGAGGTGGGAATACACCAGTTCATTACAGGGTACCACACATTCACACCTAGGGGCAGTTTGGAGTAGCCAGTTTACCTATTAAGCATGTTTTTGGGAGGTGGGAGGAATCAGAGAACGTGGTGGAAACCAGCAGGGACATGGGAACCTGGAGCTATGAGGCATCAATGCAAGTTTTGCTAATTTTTTCTAACAAATAGCTGAAAGTTCCCAAAATAGATTTTAATGTCCTAGAAATGAACAGCAATGGACACCTAATGAAACAGACGCAGGGCTCAACAAATGAAAATTTAATAGCTAGCCCTTCAGACAAGTGAAAGCTCCAGCATGCCTAGCCCCATGTTGCTTTAGTTGCTCAGAAATTAACTTAACTAGACTAAAAAGTTGTAGATAACCTGATTTCAGTCCAAATGTTAAGTAATACAGTTGAGAGCTAATTGACAGATAATAAGTGAGTATTTAAATCCATGGAAGAGGACAAGTTTGTGTAGTGCTGATGTTGCATATTGTGGTTTCACCTTCAACAAAGCTGCAGTCAGGCAGCGGGGTTCAGGAACAAGTAGCCTGAACCAGTTACAGCATCAAGCAACACTAGAAATATACGAACTGATTGGAATAAAGTAAGATATAGACACAGGGCAGTTTATTATAAACATCTCATTCAAGCAGTTCATCAATCAGTGAATCAGTGTAAATTCATTCAGATACAGGTCAAGAGCTTCGGATCATTTTCACATCAAACATCAGAAGGGGGCAGCAGGGTGGTGCAGTGGTTAGCACTGTCGCCTCACAGTAAGAAGGTTCTGGGTTCGATCCCCGGATCAGCACAGATTTGGGTTGCACCGTGCATGCGTGGGTTTCCTCTCACAGTCCCAAAACATGCAGATTAGGGCAACTGGCTACTCTAAATTGCCCATAGGTGTGAATGCGAGTGTGTGTGGTTGTTTGTCTGTGTTGGCCCTGTGGTGGACTGGCGACCTGCCCAGGGTGTACCCCGTCTCTCGGCTGATGTCTGCTGGGATTGGCTCCAGCTTCCCTCATGACCCAGATGGATAAAGTGATGTAGATAATGGATGGACATCAAAAGGGGGGGATTTTTTGAGCTCATTGTCTTTGGCTGTGGCATGGGTATTTCAGAAACTGCTGATCTCCTAGGATTTTCACACACAACAGTGTCTGGAGTTTACACAGAATGGTACGAAAAATAAAAACATGCATGGAGCATCAGTTCTGCAGGTGAAATCACCTTGTTGAAGCTGACCGGAAGGCTACAGTAACTCAAGTAACCACTCTTTAGAATCGTGGTGAAAGAAAAGCATCAGAATGCACAGTATGGTGAAATGTCTGCTCACCACAGACGTACAAGTGTTCATGCAGCCTTTTAAACACATACTGTATGTACACCTGGGTGTATGCTCTGATTATCCACGGCATTCGGGCTAGTGATTTTGTTCACCCCAATGTGATATTCAGTAAAGAGTATCATGATTTTAATCTATTGTAACATTATTATCACATCATCCATCCTGGAGCTTTTCTCTAAATGGCTCTTGCTGAATCTCTAATGGTGTTGTGTATGATTTATGTGTGCTGTGGTAATAGTCTTTGATCGGAAACTTTCTTCTTATTAGTTACGGTCGCTTGCATACTTCTCTTTCATTCCATAAAGAGAGGGTCATGTCAGTGATGCCCACCTTCAACATACCATATTTAATCCAAATAGAGCAGAGATTTTTGTATACTTAACCAGTTCATGTTAATTATTTTGCTCTGATTCGTTGCTCATCCAACATTCAGATGCTAAACTTTTATCCTAATGCGTGTCTTCTGGCTCTCTCCATAAATAACTGTTCAGTTAGAGCTATGCTGAGGTGTTTAATTTGCTGGAAAGACATGTCTCATTGGTCTATTGACTTGGGTGCAGTGGGTAGAGAACTGTCAGCTGCTGTCGTACAGTGCATCTCAGCACCACCTTGTGCCTCGCAAAATGCAGTTGTTCAATGCAGTTAGATGTGACTGAGTTAAACTGGTCTTTGTTGTTCAGTCTTTGTTAGTGATTGTTCATGTGAACAGGTGTACTACTGCAAACTAATGTGTGCTCCATGCTGAAAGACACGGATTCACACACAAACACCCTCTGTGCTAAGCAGGAAGTGCAGTGCCAAAAATAGCCGAGTGGTTCATAAGTGCACTGATTTGTACTCAGTTGAATTTCCTGTTCCGTTACAGGCAGCATCATCTAAACATATGAATCAGATTAAATGACATATTTATGTATTGTTTGGGGAAATAAATCATTTTTGACCATGTCATCTTCACGAATATGTGTAATGAAACTTTCCCTATGGTTTCTTCAGTCTATGTGCCAACGTGCCTCTTGTCATCTTGGGTGAGGGGAGATTTAACACTTTGCCATCAGGACACTCTTGGTTTAACTGGGGTATGCCAGCTATTTGAAATATGGCTCCTTGTGTATAAGGAGTAGCAGGAGTGCAATAGGGCCACAGGCTGCCTCTTGACAGCTGTATCTGTTTTCAGCTTTAATCCATTAACCAGCATGTCACATGCCACTAGGGGGGGTTTGACCTTTGAGTACGTTGACATACCGTATATTTCAGTTACATCAGTGGACATAACCCACTGAGACTAGTGGTAGCAGTAAAAGTTTTTGTATTTAACCATTTAGTGCAATGGCAGGTAAAACTGATCCGTTGTCCAAGCTGACTTCTAGTCGATTGAGTTAGACAGAACTCGAGAACCAACACTGAGCACCAACTCCTAGCATTACTTTATAGTTGTAATCCTTAATTATATCATTTATAGATTATCTCCATCACTTAATACTTTTCTGCTACCCATTCTTCTTTTCTTGTTCCTTTCTGGCTTCCACACCGGTACGTTCTCTTCGTTTTAAAAAGTAGAACAATTCAAAACTTGCGTAAGTCCAACATGCTAGCACGCTGTGGCATAGAACGTTGTACTGGTATTGCGTTGTACACGACCTATCAGAGGCCCCGGGGGAGTCCTGCGCTTTGAGATGTGACATTTTCAGCCTTCAAGACAACAAGCAATTCCCTGAATAGCCTGCCCTTGTATGTTTTAAACGAAGTGAGTGTGAAATGTGCAGTCAAGATTAATTTAAGGAAACTAATGATTACATCATTCTGCTTGCTGCTTTATCGAGACTGTGATGGAAACGAGTACGTTAAAATGATTTAATGACTTCCAGGTTGAGACCAAAGTCTCCTGGGAAAGCTACATGAAACCAAATCATTTATTTTTAGTGTCTTCTTTTTGTAAATGACAAATTCCCATGCACTTTGCATCCTGCCATTAAGGTCTCTGACCAAGAGAATTATTTGGTAGAATGTTATTTTACATTCATATCTAAAAATTGTAATGTCAGTAGGTCTATGACAAAGAATTAAAAGTTTGAGGTCAGACATTTGCTATAACAGTAACTCTAATACATGGCGTGGCTCTGAACAGAGTGCTTGTCCAGATGCTGTACATTCTGTTCATGATGATTATTTACTTTGTATAGAAACATGAGTTTGAAAACCGACTCAGATATTTAGTTATGTTTAGACTTTAGTTCAAGAAAAAGTGTTGGTTCAATTTGTGGGGCTTTGAGTTTAATGTTCCCAGCTTAGAAAATGGTATTGTTCTGGGAACATATCAGTCTTAACAGCAACTCTAAGGAAACTGCAATTGTCTTATACATTTTTGATTTACAATATTGGTATTTCCTTTGTGTTCCGAAATATTTGTTATTTTAAATAAATGGCAAGTAAAGCCAGAAATATGCATCTATACTTGCATCAAAAACATTTTTCATGGCTGTATGGTGATAGCATTGCCACGTCACAGCGTCAGGTGTGATCCTGAGCTTGGCTTACTGTTTGTATAGAGTTTCACGTGTATCCCCATTCAGGCCTGAGATGATTTCTGGGTGTGAAGTTCCAAACCACGAAACACTGTGTGGTCAAAAGTTTGTGCACACCTGACGATCATACCCACGTGTGCTTTTGAACAACCCATTCCTGATTAAGTCCTCCTTTGCTGTTACAACAACCTCCATGGAAGTGTTCAAGGGAAGACTTTCCACTAGGATTTGTGTTCATTCAGCTACAAACTCATTAGTGAGGTCAGGCACTGATGTTGGGGGAGGGGGCCTGGGGTGCAGTCGGCATTGCAGTTCACCTCAAACGTGTTCAGTGGGGTTGAGGTCAGGGCTGTGTGCAGGCCACACGAGTTCTTCCACTACAGTGTCTTCATGCAGCTCGCTTTGAGGGCCGAGGTATTGTCATGCTGGAACATGCTTGAGCCCCTTAGTTCCAGTGAAGTTCTATATGTTACAGCATATAAAGACATCCTATACACTTGTGTGCTTCCAACTTTGTGGCAACAGTTTGATTAAGATGCACGTATGGGTGTGATGGTCAGGTGTCCACATACTTTTGGTCATGTAGCGTGTATAGATAATGTGGTCAGGAATGCAAGGACAAGTGTTGTTTGGGGTTTTGTTCCAATTTAAGTGTCACAGGAGAGATTTCATTAAGGTGTGGTATAGGTGAGAGAGCTTTGTGAGGTTTGTGCAGGTGAGTAGCGGCATTCTGAAAACTCTCCAAAGTAAAGAACTGTACTCATTTGGAAAAGACCAGAACTTGAAGGAGAATCTGAGCAATTTCTGTAACCGGGAAAGGATTTATTCTTATCCAGTGGCGGATATGATTAGAGTAGTTATTTAGGATCACACCAAGATCCCTTGCTGTGTGTGTCTGATACACTGGGAGGGGCTCAGTGGGGATTGAGAGTATTCAGCTGGAATGGAGATCAGTTTTGTTTTGTCAAATTCAATTTCAGATGATAAGTCTCCAGAAAAAGATGTTTAAAAAACAGTTTGAGACTTGGGAGGTGGATCATGTTGTTTGTCTTCAGCATACCTATTTTATAATGCCATGTGATATGGTTAAAAAATTATTTTATTTTTTTTGCACAAGGGGTCCAAAAGTGGACCTAATTCCTGACCGCAGCGAGCTTCAGTGATGAGGCTGTGAGGTGATGAACCTGATTCTCTCCTCGAATGATTTTGCAAATGTTGTGAAAATGAAATCAGAGCAAAGCTCCTCTTGCCCAAATCAGCATGAGTTATGATAAATTTCTGATGATACAGGCCACTGGTTTCTTTTAAAAAGAATTAGGACTGAGGACATTAAAATGAAACAAGATATTGAAATTTTAAAAACGTTTCAGTACAATGCAGTAAATGATCTGATGTGGCTACATGCGACTCAGATACTAGATGCTAATTTGACTCAGATGAGTGAGACGTGCACAGTGCCTCAAGCAGCAGGGATGCAATTAATGGAAACAAGTTTCACAGTCTCAACTTGAAAAGAGTAGAAAAGACTGTAAACTGTAGAAAAGACAGATTCAGAAGATGAGATTTGAGCTTATATTTTTCCTTGCTGATGAAGATGAGACCCGAATAGATACAGCGACTTCAGCAGATGTTATGAAGCTCTACGCTACAAAACAACCAACACAAGCTGCCTGGTGAGAAATCTGGCTGGAAAACTGTTCTTTCATGAACTGTTAATCTGAGGCACTGCGAAACCCGGAAGTGTTGCTAGGGCAGGCAAGTAGGTCGAACTGTGAATGCACAGTACTCACACGACACGCCTGCTTTGTGTACACCACACGCCAGCCTTATTAGAGCTCAGTTTAGGTTTAGGTTGTACCTATTAAGGTACAAGGTAACGTTATTGTCAGCAACATCTGTGTACAAGGTAACGTTATTGTCAGCAACATCTGTGTACAAGGACATAGTGAGATATGATAGTGTTTCTCTGTGATCAGCGTACACACAAAACAATATCATTAGTTATCTGAAGTTCGGACAGTGGACATTAATTATATTACAATATAGTGTATATACAACGTCGTGTATATGTAAATGTATTACAGAAGAAACATATACCAGCAAACTATAGGTAAACATTTGGCGAGCAAGGCCACACCGGGCAGCAGAGTATTGCACGTATTCAATTCAATTCAATTTTATTTGTATAGTGCTTTTAACAACAGACATTGTCTCAAAGCAGCTTCACAAAAGTATA
>JAQQZR010000607.1:0-13749 GCA_030068235.1 Notoglanidium macrostoma | reverse complement strand
TTGTGAAGCTGCTTTGAGACAATGTCTGTTGTTAAAAGCGCTATACAAATAAAATTGAATTGAATTGAATTGAATATTAATTTTTTCAGCAATTTGTGCTACAGTAGCTCTTCTGTGGGATTGGACCAGAACGGGTATCCTTCACTCCCCACTTGGATTACTGAGCCATGGGCACCCATGACCAACGATTCCCCAGTTGTCCTTCTTTGGAAAACTTTCAATAGGTACTAACCTCTTCATACCAGGACGTAGGACACCCAGCCAGAGACATCCTGACCTTTTGGATATGCTCTGACCCAGTTGTCTAGCTATCACAATTTGGCCTCTGTCAAAGTCACTTTGATCCATATGCTTGCTTATTTTTCCTGCTTCCGACATATTAACTCAGAGAACTGACTGATCACTTACTGCCTAATATATCCCACCCCTTGAGGGGTGCCATTGTAACAAGATGTTATTCACGTCACCTTTCAGTGGTTTGATGTTATGGCTGACTGGTGTATAAACTTGCCAGCAAGGGAATTACAGCAGCGCACAGGCAATGGTGACATAACTATGCTAAACAAACTATAAAATAACATTATCACTAGATTACGCTGACAAAAGTCACACAACAGAAGGCACCATCTCAATCAATGTATATGTTTTATGTAGGTATGAGGGCAAAATTGCTATCACTCAGGTAATCAGACAAGACATTACATATGATACCTTTGGACAAAGGTCTGTGGCAACACTTGTATCGGCACGGTTTCTGAAGTCTTCTCCCCAAGACCAGATCTCAACAAAATCATGATTCCAAATTCAGACATGATCCTTATTGTCGACGGCTCTACTTCACGACAACTGAATACAGGTAAGAATAACGTGGGCTTCTTGGTAGTTCCTGAACATGACACGGTCACGTCTGGCTCACTGTCCAAGCATTTCTCCCCTCAGGCTGCGGAGTTAGTGGCCCTAACTGAAGCCTGCAGAGTCGCTGAAGGTAAGATAGCCACAAACTACATAGACAGTAGATAGTCCTTTGGGGTTTGCTCACGATTACGGAACACTTTGAAAGCACCATGGCATCCTAACTTCCACAGGCAAACCCATCACACATCACACACTTATCAAACAACTCCTATATGCAATTCTCGTTTCTAAGCAGGTTGCCATTTGTAACTGTAATGCTCACAAAATTTATCCTGTTTCCCTAGGTAATGACAGAGCTGATGCAGCAACCAAAATGGCAGCTTCCAAGGGTCCTCCCTTTGTGCTTGCATTAACATTACTTAATTCCATTCCAGATAGCCTAGGTACTAAGTTAATCTCATTACAGGACATGCAACTCCATGCTTCGAAGAAGAACATTGATCTCTGGAAGCATACTGGTTGTGTTAAGAGTAATGGTGTGTGTTATGAACCTAGCCCTATGCCTGGTTTCAGAGGTCAGTTGAGTCTGCCCAGTCACTATTTCCCATCCTTTGCTAAGGTGATACATGGGAAGGACTGGGTATCAAAAGGGGGATGATGAGCTATACTGAATGGCTGAGTACTGGTTCACAAAGGGTTTCTCAATATTTTTACAAATAATTTGTGAAAAGTGCACAACATAATGAACATAAAGGTCAAAGCATGCCACAGGTGGCACATCTGCCACTGGAATAGGAAAAGGACTTCATTGCTGACATCACTGACCTGCAGATAGACTTCATTGAATTTACACCATCAGAAGATAAAAAAATATACTGTTTGGTTATAGGGGATATGTTTTCAAAATGGGTTGAGGCATTCCCAACAGCCAAGAAAGATGTAGGAGCATTAGCCAAAGCCCTGCTAACTTATGTTATTTCACACTGGTTCCACAGAAAATTAGCAGTGATTCACTTTTGTGAATCAGGTGTTAAATTAGGTCAGTAATGTCATAGGGTTTGATTTGAGACAACACTGTGCTAATGATTACCTAATTGCTCATGGTGAGGTTCCTCCCATCTATGTTCAAGAGCATGGAACCCATCACCCTGTCCTGTAAGCTATTTGGACACTCAACTCAGTATAGCAAGTGTTTTCCACAAAGAGAGAACAAAAAGCTGATTCCCTAGAGCAGTGAGATGAAAACAGAGTGAACTTATCCGCTCCCGTGCAGGCAATTATCACAGCTTATCTGACAGTATGGCCTCTCCCATGCATTTGACCATGGGAAGAGACAACAATAAAACTGACAGAAGGCAGTAACTCAAGCTTTGATAAGGATGATGACAACCTGAAAAACAAAATATAAAACAAACACTTGCACTATTTGGTTAGAAGAATGCTTGCCATATTCCTAACATTGAAACTGTCGCAACAATCCAGAGGTATTCTGTGCCTCACAAAAACAGCATCTTTCTTCCAATTCTTGTTAATGATGCAGTTATCAAAAACCATTTGGAGTAATAACGGTTCATGTTTCATTTAGGGATGCCCATATGCTTGCATTGTATTTATCAATATGATAAAAAGAGGGGATGTGTAGAAGAAAAATATTTAAATACTATGACAGAAGATGAAAGTTAAAGATGGCAGTAAGGCAATAGTTATTGCACTGCATCATACATCATTTTGTGACATTGCTGAAAGCTCTTAGCATGGGTGTGGGCACACACAAGAAATTATGCAGGGGCTTCTGACCAACCTTTATGATTTGAGGGGCAAAATAGAAATAGTCCTATGATGCTCTATTTCTGGTCTTGTTTATTTTCATCTATTATATTTAATTAACTTTTATATTCATAGCTATTCCTGTCTATTTAATCTTGTCTACATAAAGTAATCTGGTATATCTTGTGTGCAAATTTTAGTAATCTCCATTTTTATCAATTTGTTCTGTTATTTTCCTGTCTGATATTTAACTGTTCTTCACATTCATAACTATTTTCATTCGCGTTTTCTTTTTCTCTAGATATATTTAATTTGTGTCCTGACCATGTGATCACTGAATTTGATTTACGCAAATGTGTTTCTAACTTTCCCATTCCCTTATACCACTTTGCACTTCATAAAATACAGTTTTATGATATTATTCTTTGAGAAGATGAGTGCATGAGTGATTTGATTGGTCAAAATTGAAAAATTGTCACTGTTTTGAGTGGCATATGCACCCAGAAGTGGTTTGTCAAGATGTAGGTGGACCCTCACCAGGTTAAGTCATTAATGATTGTGGTTATCCCTGGCAGAGTTTGACAACCCTGGGACAGGATGCAATAGTTCATGATATTAGATCTTTTCTCATCATATGGGGGGGTGGAAAAACCTATTGAAAAATTTGAATTGTGATGGGCAAGTGTTGCTTTATGATAAAACAGAGAGATTTAACATGCAATTGCAGGCCAGGAAAAATTACAGAAGAACATATAAAATCATTCCAGAATAGTAATTAAATAGCTTACCAAAATGATAATGTGGCAGAAGTGGGTCAATTTTATTTCCGGTGCACGAATGCACGAGTATCTGCACATTTATGCTTGTCTGGTATAGTTATAGACTCCTGGAATTGAAAGTGAGTAAATAGTATTTGCATATTATAACACAAAACCACATTTTTTCATGCCTTACATCTAAATGGCTCCTCACGTCCAGTATAGGTGAACTAGTGTAACATCGCTGACTCTACCAAAGCATATTGATCTATGTGCAGGAGTTTTATTAAACACAATGCCAACAGCATCCAAGAGGCCTCATTCAGAGGGAGAGTACAATGTTCTGGAATAGAAATCACAGTCCCTTGATTTGAATATCAAAAATCTATGGGATGATTTGAAGCAGGCTGTCCATGCTCAGCAGTCATCAAATTTAACTGGAGAGATTTTTTATGGAAGAATGGTCTAAAATACCTCCATGCAGAATCCAGCCACTCATCAAAGGATATAGGAGGCGTCTAGAGGCTGTTATATTTACAAAAGGAGGCTCAACTAAGTATTGATGTAATATCTCTGTTGGGGTGCCAAATTTATACACCTGTCTAATTTGTTATGATGCATATTGCATATTTTCTGTTAATCCAATAAACTTAATGTCACTGCTGAAATACTACTGTTTCCATAAGGCATGACATATATTAGAACGAAGTTGCTACTTTGCTACTACAGTGGTAATTGCTGGAACGTGGCTGTTACGTGTATTACATTTGTTTTAATATTGTTTTATGAGGTGCATAGTAAATCTTGCGTGTGCTATTTGTACTAGCTGTCTCCAGCACGGAATTAAGTTCAGGTGGATTCGAGGTCGGAAGCTTTTTATCTTATGGGTGACCTCCGGGATTTTGGGTGGCCAGATAAATAGTAGAGGTCCATTTGTTTACCCTGGAGAATTCGGATGTCGCTTGATGGGTATGTAGCTTTTTTGGCCTAGATTTGTCTCCTTTTTAATCCCTGTTTTAATTAGTATTGTGTTCATATATTCTAGGGATTGTGGGGATGGATGGCGTCCTGCAGCTTTCTAGGAAATCTGGCTAGTTCTCTAGCCTACATTACATGACGGCTGCTGCTTTGTTTTATTTATTTTTTGTTTGAATTTAGTGTAATTGAAAATAAGTTTATTTTTGTTCGTCATTATTTTTTTTTATTTTTTTATTTTTTGTATGTATGCATGTTTTATGATAGTTGTGGTTGTCATACAAATACTGAATGTTTTGTAGTTGATGTAATGTTTAATTTTCTTTTGTTATTTTTGTGCTGGATATTATTATTTCGTTCGGCTCATGGTGTGAGTGCTTTGGCACTCGGCCCGGTTATAGTGTGGAGTGCGCGATTGATAAAATCTGATAGATAAAATTCTGATTGATAAATTTTGGTTTGTTTGTTTTTGCAGATGTTGAGGTGTCGAGTAGGGAACTCTTCTCTTGGTGATGGGATTTTTCTTTTTTCATGAGTGCATCTGATTGTTGGTCTGATTTTCTGCTATAAGGTGTGATTGTGCGTGAACAGGTTTTTAGATTTTTTTTGTTTTGTTTTGTTTTGTTTTTCGAGCGACTCTCCCATGGGTGAGCAGCTCTGATATTTTGTTTGTGGGTTGATAACCAATAATTCATTAATATAGCAGTTTTTGTTGAATAATGTGTGGATATCTCGCGTCTCCTGCCTCGGAGTATAACGGCCCTGAAAGCCTTTAAATTATTGGTATTGGGTCATTGGGGATATTTCCTTGGGTGAAGGTCCCAAGGTGGCGTAGTCTGGCTATTTTAGGGCTTATGCCCGACTTCAATGCATTAAAACTTCTGTTAGCGGACAATCGTTCAACAATTTTGTTACTAGGTTGAGGGAGAAAGCGGCTACATGTGAGTACAGGCAGTTGAGAGATGAGCTGATTCGCGACAAGATTGTACTGGGCATTACAGATGAGAGCACATGGCGCAGACTGTTAAGGGAAAAAACTTTAATGCTTGTCCGTGCCATAGAAATGTGCTGCGCAGCTGAGCAGACTGATATGCGAATTAAAATGATGGATGGAGCCTCTCGCACTGACGTTGTTTACACAGTTAACCGGCAACAGTTCAGACCAAACAAGTTGAAACAAAGCGATTCACCTCTAGACCCGGAAACTAAGAATACATGCAAATCTTGCTTAAATCCACACTCAAGGGATAAGCAACAGTGCCCAGGATATGGTAAATCTTGCAGGCTATGTGGGACATAAAATCACTTCACAAAGATGTGTCTGAAAAGCACAAAAAGGTCTAATGAAAGGAAGCTACATTGCCTAGAAAACTCCTCAGAGGATTCAGAGACAATGACAATGACAGTGATGATGACATATACATGCATGAGTCAATCGGTGCAGTGCAAGTAAAAGGAAAGAAGTGGTTTGTTACATTTCTAATAAATGACAAGCCTCAACCTCAGCCAGCTTAATTTGGATGCCATATGTGATGTGATGAGTTTCAAGGACAAGACTAAACTGGCACCCAACACATCTCTGCTACCCAACAACACCAGACTGAAGCTGTACCCTGGTGAACTCTTGAGCTCCATGGGCATTCTTGAGACGGAGTGGGCGGTTAAGGGTCAGACACACCAACTGTCATTCGAGATTGTAAAGACTAATCAAAGCCTCCACAATTGGGCTCTACTTGTGAGCACCTAGGACTCATTAAATTCATGATTCCTGCTAAAGTACACAGAGTGGAGCACACTCATTCCAGGCCCCTGACCAGAGAGCATCTGATCAGCAGATATAGAGCTGTATTTAACTCCCTTGTGGAATCTGTGCCATGGGTGGTTCATTTTGAGTTAGACCCTAACGTTGCCTTAGTTCAATGTGCCCTCCGCAATTTTCCCATTGCAATGAAAACTGAGGTCAAAGAACTACAGGATGAGTAGCAGGTGGGTGGCCACATTACAGACATCACAGAGCCGACAGAGTGGATCAGCAACATGGTCATTGTAAAAAAGCCAGACAAATTGAGGAATTGCTTGGACCCAAAGCTCCTGAACAAAGCTTTGAAACAATCACATTATATAATGCCCACTCTTGAGGTATACAAATTGCCAAAGGCCAGAGTTTTCACTTTGGTGGATGCCAGGCATGCATTCCTACAGTGGAGACTGGACAGGGAGAGCAGCTTTATGACTACCTTCTGGACCCCCTGGGGCAGGAAACGCTGGCTCAAAGTCAGATTGTAGTCAAAGTCAAGTCATGCTGGCTGAGGTCAGATTGTAGGTAAGCCTGAAGAAGCTACAGTTCAAGGTAGCTGAAGTCCGCTTCTGTGGTCACATTTTGCCATCCCCTGGGTTAAAGCTGGACCCTGAGAAGGTGAAAGCCGTTGTAGACATGCCTAATCCCTCTGATGCAAAAGGTGTGCAGTGCCTCGTTGGCTTTGCTATCCATCTAGTAAAATTTATACCGCACCTGTCAGGTGTTTGTGAGCCATTGCGGTGCTTACTAGACAAAGACACCCCATGGCACTGGCTTCCCAAACATGATGCATCAGTGTCTGAACTGAAATCCTTAGCCACATCCGTACAAGTGTTGCATTACTATGATGTCACTAAGCCAGTCATAGTACAGAGCGACTCTAGCCTGAGTGGCCTTGGCTTCTGTCTCATGCAAGAAGGCCAGCCCATTGCCTTTGCGTCAAGAGCCCTAACCTCCACAGAGAGAAATTATGTTCAAATTGAGAAGGAGTGTCTCAGCATTGTCTTCGCTTGCCAGAAGTTCCATCACTATTTGTATGGCCTGACCTCAGTGCCTCATTACTAACCTCATTGTCACGGTTGAGACTGATCATTAATCGTTGATTTCCATATTCAACAAACCCCTTCTCAGTGCACTCAAGAGGCTTCAGAGAATGCTTTTGACACTTCAAAACTATAACCTGCAGGTTATGTACAAGCCAGGGCCAGAAATGTTTCTTGGCGACACGCTTAGCAGAGCAACAACCAAATGCTGTGGCTGTGGAATTGTCTATAAGCATCACGCCATCTGTTCACTGCAATGGGAGCAAGAGGACATGCAATACATTAACCAGTTGGATTACTTGAAAGTGAGTGATCAACGTCTTGAAAAGATTAGGTGGCACACTGACGGGGAAGAATGCCTACAGTCCCTTAAATTCTTGGTTCTCGGAGGCTTGCCAGAGGTGAAGGAAGACCGGAAGACCCCACAGGTAAGGCTGACCCCCCAAGGTAACGGAAGACCCCACAGGTAAGGCTGAGTCGTCTGTTATCTTTTTTGTTGAAAGAATAGTAAATTATTATGCAGGCTGAGAGGGGTTCTCAAACTTTTTCATATGACTGTATCTGCAATTGATTACTCTGGTTCATATATACACGATGCCGGAAGTTAGCCACCGGCTCACGTGTGTGTTTTATTAAATAGAGATTTATACTGCACTCAACATGTCTCGGTCATCTTTATGTTATGATAGACCATAACAATTTTCTTTTCGTGTCATGAGTGGGGCTTGGTAAGTAAGAAGTGCAGGTGAGGCTGAAAAGCTGTTTGTCCAGTATTCTGCAGTGCACACCAGTGAGTCCCAGTAAGCTATTGTCAGAGGAGGTGGGAATACTCATGGCCGTCTTCCTTACGGTTTTCAGCTTGTCTCCTGCTTCAGAAGCATATGGAAATGCAGAGCAGGTTTTTTGCATTAGGATTGTCAAGGCATACCAGAAGGTTGGTCCTATTTATCTTATCTTAGCTATAGTGCTAATCTTATAGTACTAATCTTAATTTATATTTGTTTTATTATAATGGAACTAATTATTTACCAGGCATTTGGACAATGACATGATGTAATTTTTTTTCTTTCTTTTTAACAGTGTTATGTATGGTTACAAGAAATGTTGTTTAGTAGTTTAAAATAAATTAGACACAAATTTAGGATTCTTTTAAACTTTCTTTGTAAAGATATATTAGTGTTAAAAATCACTGATTTAAAATGCAATGTATCGTCACTTGATTTAATACAGCCTTTGACATGCATGCGGTGCGCTCTTCATTTCCTTAGTAGGAGCGCACACCCGCATATTGATGGAGAAATACATGGACTACAGTTCCAATCAGCACCTGCTCCCAATCACGAGGACTGTCAAGGGAGGATGGGTGCCTTTCATTCATGGATTGATTAAACCGGGTTTAAAAGGACTGCCTTTTGCGCGTCATGTTTGCGAAGCATTAATTAGCCTTAGTGTTATCGGCCGAGCGTTGTACCCGTGTTTTGTTTGAGTTCTGTGTTTGACTCATTTTCTGTATTTTGACTACTGTCCTTTGGATTACCCCATAGACTCTGTCTGCTGATCGCTCGACCTCTGCTTGTTTTCTGGATTACTCTCTTTGCTTGTTGCTTTTGTAGCTCTGCCTCAGCGTGTATATTAATAAACTCAAACTGAGTTTCACTTTGCTGTCTTCTCACCTGCACTTGTGTTCCGCCAAACCCTGCCAACATGACAGAATGCTTCGCCAGACCAGGGACGCAGCGGAAGAATGGGAAGACAGCCGAATTCACACCATGTCGTCCTTCTTCATGCAGCGATTAGGTTTGGACACTCCTGCACCCTATGACGGTGTGGAATTTTCCCCAGATGACTTCCTACTCCAGTGCCGACTATTTTTCGGGGCCCTGCTGGAGCCGAAGCCTGCCGATAATATCTGGGAAAGGTGCATGATCCGTTGGCTAACCGGACCTGCACGCATATTCGCTGAGAGCCTTATCAGCAAGGAGCACCCGTGCCTACTCAACTGCAAAGACTTCGGGGACATGCTCAGGGTGTTCTATGGAGCCAAAAGAGAGTCCTGGCAGAGGGAACAACCCCAAGAAATTTTTTTTGGGGGGGGCTGAGTACACCGAGAAGCTGTCCCAGCAAGCCAATCCGGGTAAATGCAGCGACGAGGCCCGCTCCAGAGCCCTCTTCAGAGGCAAAAAAGGAGGCAACCGTTCCAGAGTCCCCACCAGTGGCAAAAAGGAAGCAACCTCTCCAGAGCCCCCTCCAGTGGCTAAAAACGGAAGCAACTGCTCCAGAGTCCCCTCCAGTGGCAAAAAGGAGGCAACCGCTCCAGAGCCCCCTCCAGTGCCTAAAAAGGGAGGCAGCCACTCCAGAGCCCCCTCCATCGGCAAAAAGGAGGGAACCGCAACAGAGCCCCCTTCAGTGGCTGAAAAGGGAGACAACCGCTCCAGAGCCCCCTCCAGTGGCAAAAAGAAGGCAACCGCTCCAGAGTCCCCTCCAGAGGCCAAAAAGGAGGCTACTGCCCTGGAACCCATGCCAGTGCCCAAGTCCAAGTCCGCAACAGAGTCCAAGTCCACACCAGAGTTCAAAACAGCGCCGGGGCAAAACCTTCGCCTGAGAATGTGACCAAGATTTCTCCTGCATCCAGGTCTGGTTTGCCACAAGGGTCAGAAACCATTCCCGTCACAGCCGCTCTCCCTGAGCACTATCCTGTTCCAGCCACAGTCGCTCACGAGGAGCCTGTTCACTTCATGGCCACAGAGACTGTTCCAGCACTCGTCACTACTACAGTTCAGGCTAAAGCACCTGTTCTGGCTCGAGTTGCTAAAATTGTTTCTTTACTTGTCAAAGAGACTGTAAAAGTTAAGGAACCAATGCCTGTTCCAGTAAGAGCACAAGTCACAGAGCGTGTTCTAGTGCGAGCACAAGTCAGAGAGCCTGTTCTTCTCTCAGTTGCAGAGCCTGTTCCAATGAGTCACAGAGCCAGTTTCTGTCACAGATGCCGCTCAAATCATTGAGCCAGTTCCTGTCACAGATGCCTTTCAAGTCATAGAGACTGTTCCCAGTTCCCGTGCTCACAGAACCAGCGCAAATTCCTGTCACAGCTCAAGTCACAGCGCAAGTCCCTGTCGCGCTCTCCGAACCTGCTCAACTCTCAGCGCATCTCTCCGAGCCCGCTCAACTCTCAGCGCATCTCTCCGAGCCCGCTCAAGCCTCAGCGCATCTCTCCGAGCCCGCTCAAGCCTCAGTGCATGACAAACCGCCTTCAGGGTGCATAAGTCAAAGACTTAAGTTGATGGGAGAATTATCCCAGAATGAAAACCGCAGAGCTGCATGCTACTTTTGACTTAAGTGCACAGGATAATCGGGCCCTATGTGACAGATAATAGATACCTTTAAACTTTTTTATTACGCAATAATTTGAACGTTACATTTTAAAAGAAATTGGCTAATAAATGTTGTTCTTAGTGTTAAAACTGACTTTCAACTTCGGTGCTAACAGTTAATACAGAAAAGCCCTTATTCAACAATGGGTGATCCTATAGCTAACTCATCTAATCTACATAGATAGGGTTTGGGATGAAATATGTGTTTCAATGCTTAGCTAATTTTCCTGCTGACTTACTTGCTATGGGTGTTATGTTAAGATTTTGTTAGAAACTTTGGCTGGTGTAGCTGATTAGCATTTTTTATTTCAGGCTCATCTTAAAATAATTCTAATGCCAAAATGATTTCAATAGATTTCATACAAATTAAGTCATAAGAAAAACTATGACTCCTAACCTTTCCTCCTGCCCTACCAATCTTCTACATCTGTATTCCCACTTCTACTGTATGTGGGGTCAAGGTGGACAGGTGGGGCAAGCTGGGGTGCACCCGGGGTGCAATAAAAGTTTAATTTGACAAATGGACTAGTGAAAATTCTTGCAAATACCAGACTGTGTTAATTTGAGGAATCACCATAACAAATATGACACTATATCAATAGAACTACAAATTCTCATTTTCATGAGGTCTTGTTTTTTTAACCTGTGGCCACTTACTTGTATTACATGAGAATCTTCTTGAATTGGTTGAAAAATTAGACACAAGCATTCACATGTTCAGTCATGTTTATGAAAATGCAAAATTCATATATTGGGATTGAAATATTATTAATGTAGCATGGTCAGACATAATGTGTTGTGTTCACTATTCTGAATGCCAGTGCTGAGGTTTTCACCCCTGACTATGTTTATCTGAGTATCTTTATCATGAGTTTCACCTTGGCAATCCAAAATGGATGTGCTCAAATTTGGAACAGCTTGGAAACCAGGCTGTTTCTCACAAAAACATTCCAGGTCCTGAATGTTGTTCCATTCAAAGATTTGGCTGTTGGATATCACAAACGAAGACTGAGTGGGTATTTGTAGAATACCATTGCAAATGGTCCATAACCTACAAATAACATTGGAGATGGAACCATAAAAATGTATGGACCAAGTATAAATTAACATTAAGATGTAATTTATTATTTTTATGGAAGTGAATTAAATCTTTAAAAAATGTACCAAAGGTTCAACGAAAGCTATACTACTTTAGGGTGTCATGACCCGCTCCTTACTATACACACAGTGTGCTGTGAAATCTCACGGGAGCACACACTTCCATGTTCTGATGGAGATCTCACGGACTACAGTTCCCATGAGCACCTGCTCCCAGCCATTAGGCTAATCGGCGGAGACAGGTGCATCTCATCTATGAACTGATTACACTGTGTTAAAAAGGACTGCCTTACGCGCTTCCAGTTTGTGAAGCATTGAACTTACCCCGTGTAGTATGCTGAGCGTTATCATACCCGTGTTTGCTTTACTGTGTTTTGACTGTTATCTTTGTTTTTGACTACTGATTTCGGATTACCCTTTGTATTCTGTTTGGATTACTCTTCTGCCTGCCGTATATGTACCTCTGTCCATTGTGTTTTAATAAACGCTGTACTGCTTTCACTTCCATCTCCCAATCCTGCACTTGTATCTCAACCATGCCGCGACAGCGTGAGAGCCGTGACATAGGGGTGCAATGTATTATAGAACCTTGAGTGCAGCTATTACACTACTCTTATAAAAATATTAAATTTTTAAGAAATACTTCCCAAAAAAGCTAATAATAAATTGTATGTAATAGTGGCCATATCACAGAATGGGAAAACAAGAAAATGTTTATCTAATAGATACCCTTTTAGTTTATTGGCAGCAGTGTTTTCTATTATTTATTTTCATTATATTATGTATTTGTTTTATTGAGTTCCTTGTGATGTTATTTAAATTATGATGTGAAACCAAAAATAAGCTTTTACTACTGTAAAAGGCTGAACTTTTTTGAATATGTAAATGGTTACAATAAATCTCAGTCCTCATTTTGTACATTTTGTTAAAAGTTAAAACAACATCACAATGACACCTGATAGAAGGGAACGGACATAGTTTTTTATGTTCAGTTATGTAGTGATGAATGCTCAGTGCATGCAGCATGGGAATTTTTCCACCAATCAAACATGGGGCCTGATCTTCCATGCGCTTAATTAAAAAATTGCACTCAGCACAAAGAAGACAGTCACTAGTATTCTGATCTTGTCAGGATATACTGGGGCTCTAATGTACAGTGCATCCAGAAAACTGGACTAACAACTTTCCAGACTCTCTTTTGACTTATGAAGCACCACTCATGACAGAAAATATAGGCTACATATATAGCCTCGTTTCAGTTACATTGTCATCATGTTTTAATATGTTTTTTCTATTTGTGTCATGAGCAGGGCTCTGTACTTACTGGTCCTCTTGAAATTGAACTTTTATTAATGACTCTCCATACGTCAAACATGTCTTTATATACAGCACATTTGTCGTTTCGTATATACTCATTTTATTTATTGGTTTATTTCCTAGGCCTATGTAGAAATGAATAACTTCCTTTGAGGTGATTATTACTATAGCTTTGGTGTTTATTTTCAAAATCAGGGTCTAGGTTATGCTTTGAATGGATTGCAATAACATTCACAAGGAAACGCAAAAGTCCATGTTCCATGATTTACCGACAGCCAAAATACCTGAGGGGTATACTGGTCTACTCTCATTCTAAATAAATCATGCCTTCATTCATGAAGCCACCTTAATTTCAAACATATGCACAATGGGCATGGTCTGAGCACAAAATACATTTAACTGAAATGTGCATAACTGGACGTGCACAGAATCTGATCTACACGTGAATGGGGGAATTGGCCCCATAGTGCATAGTTTCAAAAGTCTACAGAAAGGAGTGCCTGCCAAATTTTATAACCTTAAACATATGCTGTGTAGTCATTTGTGGAAATTTATTAGCAGAAATGGAATATAGTATTCATTAAGTATGTTTTCATTAGTGCACAAGTATTTTAATAATAAATCATTGTGTTTTTTTAAGCTTAGAATAAGCCATACACACTGTGTGTCCAAAAAAAAAGTAACACACACTAGTCAAGTCAAGTGGCTTTTATTGTCATTTCAACTATATACATGTAATACAGTTTACAGTGAAACGAGACAGCGTT
>JAQQZR010000606.1:0-13750 GCA_030068235.1 Notoglanidium macrostoma | reverse complement strand
GCTTCCAACCTGGCCTGATTCCATGCCTGGACATGCCCAGGCTGCACAAACTGTTGTTGATAAGTCACTTATGGGAGGGAAAATGTTTGGATACAAATATAAGAAAAAATCATGACAAAACTGAAGATTTCTCTGAAGTAAGAACCCTTGGAATTAATACCTGGTTGTCTTGTTGCATCACCCAACTTTTGTAGAGTTTCAGCTCATGTACAGACATTCTCACATTATCCTGAAGAATTTTTGATAAGTCATCTTCCCCTCAATGACTGAAAGCAGGCCAGGCCCTGATGCAGGAAAGCAGGCCCAAATCATGATGTTTCCTCCTCCATACTTTACAGTTGGGATGATGTTTTCATGATGATATGCAGCGGCCTTTTTACTCCAGACGTATTGCTGCATGTTCTTTCCAAATAGTTCAGTCTTAGTTTCATCAGTCTACAAAACATTTTGCCAATACCGCTGTGGAGTGTCAATGTGCTCTTTCGCAAATTTCAGGCGTGCAGCAATGTTCTTTTTAGTAAACAGCGGCTTCCTAAATGGTGTCTTGCCATAGACACCCTGCTTGTTCAATGTTTTACGTACTGTAGACTCATGAACACAGATGTTAGCCTATTCCAATGATGCCTTCAAATCTTTGGCTGTCACTCGGGGTTTTCTTCACTTCATTGATAAGTCTTCGTTGTGCTCTTGGGGTAATTTTTACTGGGCGCCCACTTCTTGGTAGAGCAGCCACAGTCCCAAAGTGTCTCCATTTGTATATCGTTTGCCTGATGACTGGTGGATTTCTAAAGTCTTTCTAAATTTTTTAAATCACTTTGTAACCTTTTCCAGCATTATGAAAATCAACAATTCTTGATCGTAGGTTCTCTGAAAGCTCTTTTTGGTGAGGCATCGCTCACATAAGCGTATTCTTCTTGTGCGTGGCAAACTTAAAAAGTTTGAGGGGTTTTTATCAGTCAAAGTAGCTCATGTCCACACTTCCAAATTCATTTTCTTAACAAGACTCCAGGTATGCTAACACCTGACTCCAGTTAGCTTTTTTGAGGTCATTAACTCAAAGGTTCACATACTTTTTCCACTAGCACTATGATATTTTTTTATGGCTGTTCTCAATAAAGACATGAAAGATCAGAATTTTTTTGTTTTAGGCACATTATATTTGTCAATACCCTTGACTTAGATGAAGATCAGATCACATTTTATGACAAATTAATGCAGAAAACCATAACCTTCCAAAAGGTTCACATACTTTTTCTTGCCACTGTAGAACAGCTTCAAATCTCACATGAATTGTTTGCTTCAGGTCCTTCTGCAACATTTATATTGAATTAAGGTCAGGACTTTAACTTTGGCTATTCCAGAATATTACCTTTATTCTTCTTTGACCATTGTTTGGTAGAAAGACTTGTGTGCTTGAGGTTGTTAGTCTTGATGCATGACCCAATTTCTCTTGAGATTCAGTTCATGGACAGACGTCCTGACATTTTCCTTTAGAATTCACTGGTATAATTCACAATTCATTGTTCCATCAACGATGGCAAGCTGTATTGGCCCAGATGAAGCAAAACGGGCCCAAACCATTATACTACCACCTCCATGTTTCACAGATGTGATTAGGATCTTATGCTGGAATGCAGTGTTTTCCTTTTTCCAAACATAACGCTTCATTTTTAAACCAAAAAGTTATTTTGGTCTCATTCATCCATAAAACAATTTTTCTACATGATCTTTAGCAAACTTTTTGAAGAGCAGTGGCTTTCTCCTTGAAACCATGCCATGCACCACTATTATTCAGTGTTCTCCTGATGGTGTACTCATGAACATTAACATTAGCCAAAGTGAGAGAGGCCTTCATTTGCTTAGAAGTTACCCTGCATTCCTTTGTGACCTTGCAAACTAATACACACCTTGATCTTGGAATGATCTGTGTTGGTTGAATTTCCTTCATTTGTTCACAATCTGTGACTGTGGATTGGTGGAATCTAACTTTTATAGAGATGGTTTTGTATCCTTTTCTAGCCTGATGAGCATCAACATTTTTTTCTGAGGTCCTCAGAAATCTTCTTTGTTCATGCCATGATACACTTCCACAAACGTGTTATGCAGATGACACGTTGATAGATCCCTGTTCAATAAATAAAACAGGGCATCCACTCAACTCCTCACTGACTCAATCAGTCATCACACTGATTAAAAACACCTGACTCTTATTTCACCTTCAAATTAACTACTAATCCTAGATGTTCACATACTTTTGCCACTCACAGATATATAATATTCAATAATTTTCTGATGTGATCAACACTGATCCACATTACCAGAAGTGTTTATTTGCAGTTATTGCTGCATAAATGGGTCTGAAAGCAAAGATTCATATACGTTTGCCATTCACAAAAATAATATTAGATTTTTTATTTTATTTTAAATGACCAAGTATAATATTTCTGTCTCATATGGTTAATTGGTTTCTCTTTATCTACTTTTAGATAAATATAGTGTTGTGTGAAAATCTGATGATGTTTTAGGCCTTATTTAATGCAGAAAGATTTTATTTTTAAACTTTTATTCGGTACCTTACTGTGAACTGATATATGTATTTTTGTGTATATATACTGCTATATGTATATATGTATTCAAATTCAAATCAAATTCAAATTTTATTTGTCACATACACAATCATTCATGATACGACATGCAGTGAAATGTATTTGCAGTGCCTGACCCAAAAACACTAAAATAGAAAACAAAATAAAAATATAAGAATAAAATATAATAAAAAGAAATGTAGCTATAGAGGGATATAAAGATAACAAAGATATAAAATATATAAAAGATATGCAAATATAAAATGATATAAAGGATATGGAATATAATCTGTAAATATAAAATATAAGCTCTAAATAGAAATTTGTACAATGGAATGGAATGTGCAATCAAATGGAATAGAAAAATTCGGTAAATGGAATAAAATGTGCAAAAATATGCAATTACAGTAGCAAATAGTGCAGTTCAGTGTGTGTGTGTGTGTGTGTGTGTGTGTGTGTTTGTGTTGGGGGGGTGGGGGTGATCTGAGTCCAGTCCAGTCCTAGGTGGTGTTCTGGTTCCAAGCCCGAACAGCCTGAGGGAAGAAGCTTCTTCTCATTCTCTCTGTGTTGGCCTTGAGGGAGCGAAGACGCTTCCCGGACCTCAACAGGGAGAAGAGTCCATTGTTGGGATGGCTGAGGTCTTTCATTATCAATGCTTCTGCAAAGCATTAACCATATATTTTTAATGGTTAATGCTTTACAGAATCTCTTTATGCTTGATCGAGGCTGCCATTTTTAAAACATAAAGGAATATAAAAAGGTTTAGCCAGTATATTCATAGATACTATTGAATTTTGTTACTTATAATGTGACTTTTTGCTCATGGAACCTCATTTCCTGCTTTCTGCACTATTACCGCTAAGTGTTTAAAAGCAGTGCACCTTAAATTTTACAAGCAGATTAACTGTGGTTTTAGGAAAAGTGGCTGACTTAACTGCAATTGCATCTTTGTGGAAATCTCTGAATGGGTCTCCCCAGTGTCAAATATCTCCTTGATTAAACCTGCATACGGTTCCACCATGACCAAGGTAACTAATGTAGAACAAAACACAATAAGCCACTTTCAGTAACTTTTGGTCATACCAAACCAAAAAATTTAAATGGCGTTGCATCTATACACTGAGCGTGCACACACAACAGGTAGACACCATGGGAAATGGGGAAAATTAATGAAGAAAAATAAAGAAAAATTTAAATTAGACATTATTTCATTTCCTTGTTTATTACATTTTCGGTTTCAAGCTGAAATCAGGAAAATGAACATCAGTTTTCTATTTTTAATGAATACAGAAAAACAAAATTTTTGCTTGTTTTTCTGTTTTTCATTTGCCATATTTAAGGGAATAATTGAATTATCAGATGATATATGGAACCATGTTAACAGCTAATATTAGCAAATGCAATAGTTGTAATACTAATACAATGCCAACTCACACTGGGTCTCAGGTTTTGTCATTATATGCAATCAATGCAATTACAAGTGACAATGTTACATACTAATGACTAAATAAACCAGGAAATACAACACTATCATTACCTTTCATAAAGTGGTGGAGCAAGGTTGGATTCAACTCAAACTCCAGGCTTACTAGTTGGGGGCGCATGATGGCTATGTAGTCGTAAGCAGCCTCTTAGTATGCTTATGCCTTGGGTAGGCTAGTATGAGTGACTAAATCATGGCAGCATTGCTGATGTTCTATATATGTCAGTGCTAGATATATCCTGTAAATAGCCAGCAAAGAATATTCCTGTGGTCAAAAACTAACCATTGATAAAGAGTCAATTGAAGGCATGGCAATAGATGTACAAACAAAAGATGGTCCACCAACAAAATATATTTGTAATAAAGTGTCTGACAACTATAATTCCTGAATAGTAAATATTTCTTTTGTGTTGTCCTAGAATGATGCCACAATAAGACATTAAGAAGAGACAGAAGGACCTGGCAACTGAAGCTTTAATTGTTTAGAAGTTGTTGTTTAAAAGGTTATGTTTTAAATGTTTAAAAGAGAAGTCCAGGTTTCTGCCCATTCAGATTCAACCTGGTAGATTCAGATCCAGGTCATTCAAGTCCCAATGAAAGAATAATCAGAGGCTGGGCATGCATTGGAAAACATATATTTTATTATGTTAAAATTTAATAAATAGTTAATAAAAATGTATTTGCTTTTGTTTTAAAATGTTGAACTGGCTACATAGATGAAAAAACAACCTAGTTGCAGCAGTTGATGTCCCAGTGAAAACAAATAATACAGTAATTTCTTTTAAATTAGTCTTTCACATGAGCTAAAACCTATAAAGATTATGTGTAATGTTCTAGAATGAATTAATTGATCATATGGAAACATTCAAGAAAGGACCTCAAAAGTCATAAACTCATATATTTGAATGATCACAGCCACATCAGCAAATGGTCTATTGTCTATTGTGCAACATAATGAATTGATTGTATTACAGCTAACAAATTGACATCCTTACAACTTTATCTGAACATCTGTAGTAGTCATTAAAAACATTTACAATTTAACATCATATGGACATTATTTTTTTGTTCTTGGAATGGTAGAAAGGATGTTCTTTTCTACATCTTTGCAATGTCTGTACAGTGTCATCATGCTGACTTGTAAACGTTCCTAATATAGCATAATGATGTAATGAAGCTGTTGCGAGGGCATTGAAAAGAATGTTGCTGCACCCAAGAGGCAGTGGCAGTTTCACTGATCAATGTCATACCTTGCATTCTCTTCATTGGTGAATTTTGATAGGGTTATTTCACAAAAATCCTGAGAGAGAGAGCACAAATATGTGAGCAGAAGATTTGTGAGCACACAAAAGCAGTGTGAGGGGATGGACTCAAACTGAAGCAAAGGACTGGGATAGAGAGATAATGAGTTATTGAGTGAAAAAGAGATAAAAATTTAAATAGATGGGGAAATTAGATATTAACATACAAAGAAAAAAGTAGATAGATAGCACGTTAGCATGTTAAATATTAGCATGTAAGTATTTAGAATGTTAGCATGCTCACTGTTTGTCATAAGCATGTTAGCCATTAGGATGTTAGTCATTAAGATGTCAGCAGTTAGCATGTTATCCATTAACATGTTAACAATCAGCATGTTAGCAGTTAACATGTTAGCAAGTTAGGATTTAGCAAGTCTGCAAGTTAGCTGTTAGTATATTAGCCATTAATATATTAGTCATTAGCCATACCACAAGCACTCCTAATAAAGTGGCCAATATATGGGGCATTGCTAATAAAGTGGCTAGTATGTGCAGGTGTTCCCAATAAAGTGGATGGTATGTGCATGTGTTCATAATAAAGTGTCATGTATGCGCAGGCGTTCCTAATTAAGTGGCCAGTATGTGCAGGTGTTCCTAGAAAGTGGCATGCATTTGCAGGCATTCGTAATAAAGTGGCCAATATGTGCAGACGTTCCCAATAAAGTGGCCATAAATGCCATGTTCCAAATGAAGTGGCATGTATATACAGGTGTTCCTAATAGCGTGGCTGATACGTGGTTTTAGCTGTTAATCTCTAGGAACAATTAGGCTTCGAAAAATGAATTGAAGTTTCCTTAGTGGCTTGAACATTTTGCAGATGGAACAAGTTGGATTTTTCTTGCAGATTTTAGATGCAAATAAAATTTGTGCTGACATTGGCAATAAAACCAAGTTGAAGTAGGTTGCTATGGCAGCACATAAAGTATGCCATGACAGTTACTGTATATGATGTTAAACAAGTAATGTCACATCTATAAACTGTATATTAAATCAGACTTGACCCCCTCAATGATGAATGTAAAAGAGCCATGTACTAGACTTTAAGTTGAAATTAATTCTTCTGAATTAATAGTTTTAATTAATAGGGCCACAATAATGAAAAACATAAAATGTCAATTTTTTTCTTTTTATTTTAGATTTTTTTAGAGGAAAACAAAGGACATACAATTTTTAGAGCAGGTGTGTACTTTGCAGTAGACAAACTCTAACTTGATCTTTTTTTAACATACACTGTAAAGCTTTTAATCTTTTATTTCTCCCAACACATAATTTGTCCTACACAGCTACCAGCAGAGTAAGTAATTGTTCACAACTATTGCCCAGGGAGGAGGAGGAGGAAGAGGAGGAGGCTATGAATTGTGAGTATATACATGAATTCAATAGCATGGCATTCAAGTCTGCTGTTTTCTCTGCAGAAATTTTGTAGGAGGCTCTTAACGAATATCAGTGCTACTGAAATAACAAGTAAGATGTCAGATTATTTTCACAAATCAGACTTAAAATTTAGAAGAAATGAGTGTTTGTCTTGCTGTGATGATATCAGAATGAATTAGTAATACATAATCTGTTGTGTATTTTCAGCCTACATGGCACCCGTAGAAGAGCACCTAAGGAGCATGGGTAACTACATGTGCTGTTATTCTGTTGTGTAACATGAGACGGACCATGCTGCCATCGGGAAAATAAAGCAGTTACGTTCATTTGGAGTTCTGTCCTGATTCACATATTGTTAAGTGAATTATCTAGACATAACATAATCTGTGGCATGTTGGAGATTATGGCCAAGAGTTAGTTACATGTACAGTAGTGTACAAAAGACTACTGGTGAAAACACTATTTTTTAACTATTTGTTTCAATTTCAATACAAAATTTTTCTTTACAAATGATACCAGCTTAATAATTTGAGTGACAAGTTGAATATTTGAAGAGTGTTTATTTGGAAAAGTTGAAACCAGAAAATAATTTACATTTTGATTGGACTGAATAGTCTACAACTGATTAGTCTATTTTCAAAAAAGATGACAGTTTTTTTTAATTGACTAATTAATTAGGGAAAGAGAACATGTTTCATTCATGTTGATTATCAATTCAATTCAAGCCTGTGGTGATGGTGGCAAGGAAAACTCCCTGAGACAACAAGAGGAAGAAACCTTGAGAGGAACCAGACTCAAAAGGAAACCCATCCTCATTTGGGTGGCACTGAATAGTGTGATTACAATTAACACACTTCTGGTATAGGGTCAATATTTGAGTGCAAGACTGTGGTAATTTAAGTCCTATGCCATTGTAGCAGAACTGCTTTTATCAACAGCAGTCCAGTGCCATTTTCACAGTTCTAGGTGTATGATGAGGCACTTCATATGATGTCATAATCAACAACACTATGTGGTTTCCAAGTGATGACTCCAATCAGAAGTAGGACAGGCAGGTAAAGGAAAGGAGACAGGGTCAGCATCACTGGAATCTCAGGAGTAGCATGTGCAGCTCAACAGACAGAGAAAGAGAGAGAAAAGAGAAAAAGCAGATTGTAAGGTATGCTCGTTGTCACTTAAGAATCACCTAATTATCAGAGTACAGAAGAATGTCTCACACACACAGCCTCACATAGTTTTAGTTGAGCCTGTGTCTGTTTCAGATGGTGTAGAAAAACAGAAAAATGTGCTCACCCCCCTTCCTGCTTGTAGACTGCTTAAGCAGGCCATGCACACACACAAGCACAGGTGACTCAAAATCATTAAAATTTTTATTTTTCATTGTTGTCCAGCATATTTATTAGACAGAGATCTAATGCACAAACCTAACATAAGCCTCATTAACACCCCTGAGAGACTGCAGGTGGTAATGCCCTCATCTGAGGATAACTCTAGTTTGATTATGGTACAGTTAGATACGTGTCCACCCCTTTGTGTTTATGAGTGGAGGGTGGTACCCTCAGCTGTCTCATCTTTGAATTGCACATTGATCGAAATGGCAGGGACATGTACTAATTCATGTAAAACTGATTTCATGACACCTGCTGATCTCCAATGCATTTCTCATGTCAGGTATGTACATATGCAATGATGAATCCTCCCAGGGTAGCCCTGTTCAAGCATTTGCTTTTAGCTCATTTACTGTTCCAGACATATCATTGGCTAAGCAAAAAGGGGATCAATTGAAAGATTTGGGCCTATGGCTGCTAACTCATGTGAGTGGTGCAACACAGAGGATCCTAAAATGCTGTACAGTGAAATGTTAGACACACAGCAAACAGACTGGAATTTCATTGTTTCAACCACAAGGGAGGTCATTTTAATGGGAGAAGACGTATGTCCGGGAAAAATGGGCAAGCTGACAATTTTCCCAATTTACTGTAGATTCCCCATGCTTAGCAGAAGTTCCAAAGCAGCTTTGGGCTAAAGGTAAACATGAAGGGTGTGAAGCCTGTAGCAATCACTCCAAAATCAGATTTCAGACCATGTAAAAGCCAATATCTGTTGAAGCCCAAAGCTATAGAGGGCATCAGGCCAGTTTTCAGTTTCTTACGGGAGGCAGGGGTTATTGTTGATTGTCCAAATTCACCTGTACACACTCACATTTTTCCAGTTAAAAAACATATAGACCAGGCCAACCCACTGAGTGGCATTTTGTTCAAGAACTGCAGGCAGTAAATGCGGCCATTAGTGCTAGATCCCCAAATGTCCCAAACATTCATGCAATCCTTTCACAGATACTTCCTAATAGCACTAGGTAAACATCTTGCAGCAGAGGCTCATATGGCTAGCATCCACAAACTGCAATTCATCCGGTCACATGTCAAGTTCTTAGAGCACAACATTACATGTTAAGGTAAGTCTCTCAGCAAGGACTGTGTGGCAGCCATACAAAACATTCCAAAGCCACTTGCTAAGAAGCAAATGATGTCCTTTCTGGGCATGTATTCTTACTGTCATGCCTTCATACCTGACTAGGCTGTACTTTAGTCCCCACTAAGCTCTTTAGTCCACAGGGAGGGGCTCCACATTGTGGAGTTTTTTTAGCAGCATGCAAGGGTGTGTCCATGGACATGTATAGTTTACTCACCTTTTTTTTGTACCACTACAGCACTGCATAAGACAATGCCAATATAACAGATGTGGCCCAAATTTGCTATGTGTGACATGTTGGCGGGTCTGACGAACTAAAACCCTATGGAATATCCTATGTATGGCTGTAGGCTATTGATGTCTTGTTGATGTCTGTCTTGTTTTGTTACCACTAGAGCTGATTATTATGCAGAGATTGCCAGGTCTCAGAACCTTAGTTTAATACCATGATTTTTACAGTGTTCCCCCATTGCACACTGATTTGAATCATGATGTCTGCTCACAAAGTATTAATAGTTTCACTGAAGCTTTTTCTGTTGTTTAAATATCTTTGTTAATTTCTTATATTAAATAAATAATTGATGAAAAAAACATAATATGTTTTCATATTTGTGTATATTTAAACAATAATTAAAACATTTTAAATTGCTGCAATATATGTTTAAAAAAACATAAACATTAACATAACATAAACATTAACATAAAGCATAAACATTTGAAGGACTTCTATACATCTATACATCTTCTATACATCTATATGAGTAACGATCGATATGATATTGTTTTATTCTAATTATAACTTAATTGTAGAAAACTAACTCCTAACAATTATCAATTACTGCAGACACCCAGTTACGGCACTTCTAGACATGAACGAACAAGTATTTTCATATGTGCAACTAATGTTGTAGTTTTTTCATATGAAAAAAAAAAATACAGACAGTAGAATTAAAAATATGCTAATGTTAACAATATTGTCCAATTTACTAAAAAAATATTATGATAACACATGCACTGTTAAATGTGCAGGAGTCAATGTAATATAATAGAAATCTAAAAATAAAAGTAATGTGAAACAAATAAAAGAACTAGCTATTCAATGCATTGAATTAGTCAATAAGGCTCAGCTATGATGTCTATGGCAGAAATAATGAGTACTACTAGCTCATATCTTATTATGTAAAGAGTAAATGGCTTTAAACATATAAAACACATACAATTCAGTCTAGCAAGGAAATTGGCAGTATGATTTATGTACAGTTCAGTTTACCCTAATGGGGTAACATGACCTAGTGAACACATCCTTTTTTTGGGGTAACATAGAGTACATCTTATTGTTATGTTTCTGCCATTTAACAGAATGTGCATACCTTGCAAGCTGTTATCCCATTTATATCCTGGTTACCAAAGATCTAACACTTTTGAATACTTACAGGCCTAGAAAAAACACACGAGGAGTAATTTTCTATAATTTTTTATAGGGTTCCCGTTATACAAAGTTATTAGACACCTTGCCCACCAATCAGAAAAGAGTATTTCTCGTCTCTGGAGTATAATTTTAAACAAAGTTTCCTTTGCTAGGTATCAGTTTCTAAAGCTAGTTTGACAATGTGTGAAAAGTAGTCTAAATTAATGGATAAGAATTAATGGACGAGGTGGAGGCTGCAGAGTGGAGTTTCTCCTCGCAACCGTGCCATGCACCACTATTATTCAGTGTTCTCCTCATGGTGAAGTCACAAACACTAACATTAGCCAATGTGAGAGAGGCCTTTAGTTGCTTAGAAGTTACTCTGGGTTCCTTTGTGACCTTGTGGACTGTTACACACCTTGCTCTTGGACTGACCACTCCTGAAGAGAGTAAAAATTATCTTGAATTTCCTACATTTGTACATAGTCTGTGACTGTCGATTGGTGGAGTCAAAACTCTTTAGAGATGGTTTTGTAACCTTTTCCTGATGAGTATCAACAACTCTTTTTCTGTGTTCCTCATAAGTCTCCTTTGATCATGCCACGATGCACTTCTACAAATGTGTTGAAGCAAAAGAGGGTGCCATCAACACCTGCTTGTCATCTCATTGATTAAAAACATTTTACTTCACCTTAAAATTAACTGGAAATCATAGAGGTTCACATACTTTTGCCACTCACAGCTATGTAATATTGAATAATTTTCCTAAAAAAAAATAAACGACCAAGTATAAGTCAGAATCATTTTTTTTAATTGGGTTCTCTTTATTTATGCTGAGGATTTTAATGTAAGGGTTCACAACCTTTGAAAATCACAAGATATGTTTTAATTCATTATAAAATGGATGATTCAAAATGGTAGATGATTAAACCCACTGAAATCAGTTTTCCATGATCTACACTATGCAGAAAAAAAGAATAATTTTATTGTAGAACATTACTATATTTTTGCCTTTATATTTAACAGATCAATCGAATTGAGGCAAGAAAGGTTTGATCTACTATAAAATATGCAACTAAATTGCTAATATAATACTTTAATAGGGGAGTGCAACAGTGGTGCATTGGGGAGCACTGGCATCTAACAATACCAGCTTCCTGGGTTTGATCCTAAGCTTGGGTTATTTGCTTCTAAGAGTTTCATATTCACATGTAGTTTTTATTTTCGGTCTCCAGTTTTCTCCCACTGTCCAAAAACAGGTATGTGGATTAGGTATGCTAAATTCGGTAAACCTATTCCTATCTCATGGTATTTTGTTTCTGACACCCCTAACACCATGTTTATTAATAGGACATTATAGGAGGCTTAGTCACAGGCTTACATCCACACTTTAACATAGCCATATCACCCAAGCTCAAGATCGTACCCAGTATCCTGTGGCTGTGAGGTGACAGTGCTACCCATTGTACACCCCTATTAGAGCATAATGGTACAAGTACAAGGTGCTTGATTGTTTGTGAACCCTTTAGAATTTTCTATATTTCTGCATAAATATAACCTAAAACATAATTGTCATAATCTGCCCCTTGCTGCACGCATAGTATGCTCCATGAACTCTGCCGCACACAGCGTGCTCTCGATAATTCCCATCGTGCATAGGGTGGAAGCACGCACTTCCACATTTTTGGCGCAAACCACTACTAAGGATTACAGTACCCATGAACACTTGCATCCCACTAGGATGGCCAACACACTCCCAGGACTATATCACGTGACTGTCAATTGGATACAGGTGCATCCAATTCATGCACACACGTGTTTAAACAACTCTCAGTTTCTCATTGACTTTAGGAAGCATTAGTCTATCCCCCGTGTTGCTATTGCCAAGTCTTTGATTCTCATGATTGCCTTTCTTTTTTTTTACTCTGATTTTGCTCAATTTGGATATTGTCTTTTGCCTTCCCTGTATTACTCTGTTTGCCGATCTCCCGACCATGTTTCTGTTTATTGGACTACTCTTTTGCCTGCTGTTTATGTACCTTTGCCATTGTGTGTAAATAAGCACTTTGGTTTTCAATGCCATCTCCTAACCTGTGCATGTGTCCAGCCAAACCCACATGATGTGACAGAATGCTTCGCCTTAACTGGGATGCAGCAGGAGAATGGGAGGAAGGCCGCATACACACCATGCCTTCATATTTCATACAAAGAATAGGGCTATACACCCAGCCCATTATGATGGTGTGGACTTCCACCCCAATGGCTTTCTGCTCCAGTGTCTTGTTTTTTGAGGACTTAGTAGAGCCTGAACCAGCTGATGACATATGGGTGAGGTGTATGATTAGCTGGCTTATGGAGCCAGCACTACAGTGGGCTGAGTACCTGTTTTTCATAATGCACACATGCATGCAGAACCTCACTATCTTTGGTGACCAGTTGAAGTGTATTTACCAAGCAATTCATAAAGAGGCAGAGACTTCATGGCAGGCTGAGAAGGCGGCCTGTGCTCCAGAGCCCCCTCGATTGGCTGAGACAAAGGCAACTGCTCCCGAGCCCCCTCCAGTGGCTGAGACAGAGGCAACCTATCCAGAGCCCCCTCCAGTGGCCTAAAAGGAGACAACCGCTCCAGAGACCCCTCCAGAGGCCAAAAGGGAGGGCTTCACCCTAATGTACGCTCCTGGCTTTGAGAACGATGTCGTTGCTCCTCTGCAAGGCTTCGAAGATTGTCATCGTTCCCCCACCAGGCTTCAAGGTTTATGCTGTCGCTCATCCACCACAGCCGCCAGAGCTCTTCTGGCAGAGCCGGTTCTTGTCACAACCACAAGGTTTCTACTGGCCACAGTCTCAGGGACAGAGTCTGCTCCAGCCACAGTCTTTAGACCAGAGCCTGCTCCAGCCACAGTCTCAGAGCCAGAGTCTGCTCCAGGCAGTCTCAGAGCCAGAGCCCACTCCTGTCCAAGCCACCGGGCCAGAGCCAGAGCCCATTCCTGTCCAAGCCACAGAGACTTTCCATATTAAGGCCACAAAAACAATTCAAGCCACAGAGACTGTTCAATTCAATTCAATTTTTATTTGTATAGTGCTTTTAACAACAGACATTGTCTCAAAGCAGCTTCACAAAAGTATA
>JAQQZR010000605.1:0-13752 GCA_030068235.1 Notoglanidium macrostoma | reverse complement strand
ATAGCACAAAAAAAGCACCATTTTCGGATCCGGAGTGGCCGCTGCGTGCTACTGCCGCGCCGCCATCTTGGAAATTCTTCTGTAACACTCTCATATCTGTTTAATAGATCGCAGAATATGCCTGCCAGCTAGTTGGAGCCCTGCCCTGACCGAGGTTGACCAGTGCTGTATTGCAAGGCCCTGTTCTGTGGTCACACTTTGATCAACCAGAACTGAACCTTAGAAAGGTAGAAAAAATGTGTTGGTATCTATCTCAGCCATCACAGATCTCCAGTGCCAGGCAAGCTTTGGAGCAGTACTTTGGGCACCCACTGTTTCTGTGGCTGCCAGGGAAGTTTTGGTGCATGCGACTGATCTGTCCACATCAAAACTAGCCAGTCAGTTCATGTCTGCTGAACCACATCAGAGGCCCGGGCACATGGTTTGTATCTGCAACTCTTACTACATGGCATCAGAATATCTTGCCTGTAAGTACTGTAAAAGAAAAGTTCCCAGCTGGAGCAACACTGTCCTCTCCAAGCTAGACAGCTAGCTTCCTGTGTCTTGTGAGATTCAGGCTGGGGTGTGACATGCAGGTTGTGTGCCTGATGTGTCACTGAGGTCTGGGGAACAGCAACAGCCAGCTTCAAAAACAACTGGAGGAGCAGCATACAGAGAGCTGGCTTGGAAAAACAAATTTATTTCCTCAGTGATTACAAAGGAGTTGCATGTGCTGTCTCCTCCAGGAGAGTCTAGTTGGGGGACAAATGGTACCAAAACATCCCTGGTTGATGCAGATATACACCCAGGATTTCCTCATCTGGCTGGGTGATGTTATAGAGGCTTTAACATCACTCTTTGGCCAGGTCATCAAGATGGACTCAACAAAGAAAACTGGCACATCAAATCAGGCCACAGATGCATGTGATCATGTGTGCACTGACAGCAAGTGAAGGCTGGGGTCTGATGAAGATGGCAGAGTGTATTGTGAGGTGGTACAAGTATGCTTGGGTGCCACCCCCAGAAATCCTATGTGTACTGAGATTGCTGTGGGAACTCTATCCTACACAAGATCTTTGGGGCCTGGCCTGGCATGAAGATCCAGTCAGGTATCTGACACTTTATGAGGATATTTGCCCTCTGATGCACAACTGACTCCTAAATGTTCTACAGTAGCTATATGACCCAACTCACCCGCTGCATCATTGTTTGGGGTGAAAATGACCTGCAGCGTCTCAGGGTAGCCAAGCGGGTGATGCTAGAAGAAAAACAAATCCCACTGAAACAGATGGGACATACTACATCACCAATGCAGAGATGTTGCTTCACTTCAGTAAGACCATCCTGGAATGTAGGGAAATGAATGTCATGTTGAAGGAGTTGATCAAGGCATACAATGGAGAAGGGAGCCACAGACCCTGTGTGCCTCTGATCACATCTGCCAGAATGGTAGAAATCTGTAAGGCCCAGTGCAAGCACATTCTCTACCTTGTGGTGGAAATTACAGAACAAACAGAGACTGAGGCAGTCCTTCGAGAATCTCCTTTATTCTATAAGATTAGATAGAGAGCAGCGCAGTGCTGCGAACAGAAAGGTAGGTAAAGGAAAGAAGCCCCGTCTCTCTCTTGGGGGCAGTTTTTATAAACCTCTGATGTCTTATGTGGTTCCATATCTCTACACGGGTTTCGACTGGTCGAAACCGGCTATGATACTTACAGTTTCTAGTTACCCTTGAGTAGGTTTTGACTACAGATATGCACCACGTCCTTGCGGGGCAGAAAGACCGATACCGAGGGAGACCGATACCGAGGGGGGAAAAGAACACACATAGGAATGCAGACAGATAGAGAAGAAGAAAACAACTTATACAAGAGAAATCTAACACTTAATATGCGATTATGTATGATTTAACATGCACTGGAATAATTAATTTCCATTACAACCTCCAGACCCTCCAGGTTTCCAGCTGTATACATAGAATATGACATTTGAAATAAGGTGGCCATGTGCTTCCCACATACCAGTGTGTTGGAGGTTCGACTTCTGCACATGAATGGATTCATCCTAGGTGAAGAATGTGCTGTTAGGTTTGTATATAGGTTGCAAAAGAATAATATTTAATGTATTTATTAATATATTTGTATGCAAGGAATTACAAGGCAAAATCTTTGTTTTTCAGGAACCATGGCAAGTGACCCCTTTTTCCAGGCCAATCTGGTTGATTGCATTGCCAGTTGGAATGAGGACAGAACTGACAGCAAAGGGGAGAGAAGGGCTACACTCGTACAGTGGCCTTCCTCCGCATGCTACCAACCAGCAGGAAAAGAAGGTGCTTGGGAGGAAACTGATGAAGTACACATCTCCAAAGAAATACACCAGTAGTCATGTTGTATATTATTTTGACTAGGTTGTAGGTAGGCACTTATTCCCATCAGTCACAAATGATGATTTTCTTTTGTTGTTTCAGGAGAGCTGAAGGATATTGAATACCTGCACAGCCAAAACAATATGGTGATTGAGGACTACAAGGTGGCCCTACAACCCAGGAGACAGAGGACTATTACCTCAGAGGAGGAGTCTTATGTGGAGCCAGTTGATGTGGATGAGCCAACTATTCCCCCCTCTGGATGCAATCTGGCCCCTACATCAGTGCACTCCATCAGTCCCTACTCCATCAGCTACACCTCCATCTGATGGAGATGCTGCTTACAACAGCATTATTCCATCTTCTCAATCACTTTCAGCCCCATCAGCTGTATAGACCATGTGCCTTTTTATTGACCCAGTTATAAGTTTTTATTGAATTGTTAAGTTGCATCTATCATTTATTTTAACACAATACATCAATGTTTGTGTTGTTGCTTTTGCTTTATGTTCTAATTTGTCTTCCCATAAAGACACCCCAAGCTGGATAGATGAACAGCCCTCAACATCAGGATCTAGATTCATGTTGTAAGTGTAAATGTTTTTATGTTTTAATCTTCTGAAAAGATGCATCTGTAATAACTTGAAATGAATATAATATTTGGAAAGCGTAAAATACATTTTTGATCTCGCTTTTAATTAATGTAGGAGTCTGTTGGACTGGAAAATACTGAGGGCTTCCAAGCAGTCCTGGACTTTGCAGATTACCTTTCCAAATTAAAAGATCATACTGTTGTCCTGTCAAGGGAGAAGGCTGAAAAAATGTATTTAATAAAAATATTTATTAAAAATAAAATATTGTTATTCCCCACCCTTGGGTGGCCCCACATCACATCTCTGATCATCACTTGGTATTCTTTACCCTCACCCTACCTGTGCTGCCAAAAAACACCTGTTAATGTTTCTCTCTCACTCTGCGAAACCTCCACTCTATCTCCCCTTCATCCATTGCTTCCTGCACCCTATCATACCTTCCAGACCCTGACTCCTTTTCCTCCCTTCCAGTGGAGCTAGCCACCAATACTCTCCTCTCCTCACTTTCTTCATATAAGTATCTCCTCTGCCCACTATCTTCCAAACCCAGGAAGAATTCTCACCCTGCTCCTTGGCTATAAGATGTGTCGCATAGCAATCAAAGAGAATTAACAGCAACAGAGAGAAAGTGGAAGAAATCACAACTTGACACAGATCTGTCATCTTACCATGATCTGTCCAAATTCTCATCTGATGTGATGTCTGCCAAGACTGCCTTCTGTAGGAAAAATCTGGAAAGCTCTGCCCAAGATCCCTGCAAACTCCAACATCCTTTATTCATTACTCAACCAACTGGCTCCTCCTGCTCCATCCTCTCTGATTGCCAAAGACTTTGCCAACTCTTTTGATATCTGTCATACCATTACTCCCACACCAACTCCCTCACTTCATATTAAACATTCCCTTTCCACTTCACTGGCACAGTTTTCCAATCTATCAACAGAGGAGATCCTTCAAATCCTCTCATTGTGGAATCCTACCACCTGCCCACTGAATCCTATCCCTTCTACAATGCTACAGATCATCACTCAAGACCTTATCCCCTTCATCACCACTATCAATAGCTTCAAAACATCTGTTCATTTACCAACAGCATTCAAAAGAGCCAGGGTTAGTCCCATCCTGAAGAATCCCACTCTGGATCTATAAGATCAAAATAAGTTGTCTGATTTAATGCAAGCCTGTATTCTTCCTAAGCACTTGGGTATAGTCAATGTTAATACTATAATATAGTATAATATAGTAATGTTAATACATGATACTGGACATTCTGAAAAGGTGAAGGGTAGCACTTTGGCTGGTGAAGTTGCTAAATGTGCAGAAAGAAAGGGTTCAGTTTTTGCAGATGCAGGTGACTGATGCTGACATTTACTTTTGGACAACACAGAACTATTCACCAGGTTCTGACAACCTCATTTGTGATTCGTGTGGCTGACTTGCTCTACCTAAATCAGTGCTACCTTTCCTTGAGACATTTTCATGGTATTTCTCATGTCACTCAAACAGTGGTAAGACAAAATATTTACAAGAATTTTGCATATCTGAAGTATGCAAGACAGTAAACCTTTTGTTGGATTCATGCCTTATTTGTGATAAGTCTAAATCCACACCACAAATTGTGAAACACGTTGCATTGGTTCGTCCACAGTTGCCTTTTCAGTATTTGCAACTTCACTCACATGCCAGCAAAAGATCCGCTAAAATACATGTTGGTCATGGTGGTCAAGTTTTCTAAATTAGGCTTTTCCATATGCTAATATGGTGGTAAATATTTTGGCTAAAGAGAATTCCTCTATATGGAATTCCATCTGTCATTGATCAAGGCACACCTTTTGTAATAAAGGTAACATAAGTGCTTTAAGGATCTGAGCATTGATTGGAAGTTTCATATTCGGACCATCCATGGTTGTCAGGGGTGGTTTAAAGGATGAACAGAATGTTAAAAGAACGTTTGACTTGAAGCAATGATGGAATGTGGTAAAACTTGGGTTGATCTGTAACCAGCTGTGCTGTGAGCTCAGAACGACACCTAGTGCCATGACCTAAGATTATTATGGGACAACCCTTTCCTTAATCCATGGTTAAAAGGTAACCTTGCTCTTTCCTTAACAAAAGATCTGGATGTTTTTCCTTTACAGGGGATCTGGACTTCGCAGTTCCTGATTACACCCAGGCCTTGATTGAAAAATGGAAGAGTACACATGGTGATGTCTTGTTTGCCTCTTCCCACAGAGATGTCATCCTTTTGATTCAGTTTACCAGCTGTTGGTGAAATTCCTGAACCTCCAGAAGGTGGGTGAGGCTGCTTACAGCACACTGACTGAGGTCATTGCTGTGACAAGGACTGCTGTACTAAGTAGCCTCTGACCACCGTGGATTCATGCTAATTGACTTGAGAAAGCAACAACTGCTGCAGAAAGAACTCCTATAAAGCTGGCACAAAGGGCTCTAACACAGGAGAAGGGGTCTATACTGCCGTCAACAGGGAGTACATCATGTGAGAAGGATCTTCACTAACAGCTGTCCAAAGGGCGCTTGATGTTATATAACTTTTAAATTTTTATTCTCTTTCATTTTATTCTTGTTCACATGCTCCCCCCCCCTTTATTTATATGCCCCTAATTTCTCCAGTTTTATTTCAGATTATTGCTAGTCATTGGCAATGGTCCTGCTTTTCTCTCTTGTTTGAGTTCACTCTTTAAACAAATGTTTAAAATCTATCATGAACCCTACCTTTCCTGTTGTACAAATATTGAAGGCACAACATGTTGTTTTTTTTAGTGTTTGTTCTTTTAGAACAAAAGGGGGCATTGTAAGATCAAAATCTTTTTTTTTCTTTTTTTTTTTTTACTTTTAATATTACCTTTAACTTCTTAATATTACTAATATGATTTATATGTTTAATTCTTTCTCCCTCCAATTTGTATTACTAGTTTTTCTTTTTCCTATTAATGGCCTCTTGGCTGTCTCCTCAACTTGTTCTTTTTTGGTTCTATATGACATAAGTGTATGCTATGACTTGTGTAGGATAAGCTATTGTAAAAAGAACATACCATGCTTGTTCTAGTTTCTTTTACCTTGGAAATGTACTGACATAAACATCTCAGTGTGTATACACCTGTATACCTCTGAATTTCCTGTAGTGAATTCAGACTGAGATTAAACATGACCCTGTGTCTGTTTGCTTATTCTCCAAGTGCTTGTCACACTGAGGATTGTGGAGAGGGAGGCGGATACTGAATCTGATAGACATTGAACTAGAAACAAATCTTATACGATCCCTCCGACATCAGCAACTACCAACTGTAGTTTGCAATCTTATAATTAAACTCATACAGAATGCATACTAAGAATGGCCATTTCAGGTTTTGGTAGACTAGCACTATTTAAAGTAATGAATTGTCAACAAATGTGTGCCAGCCTATGTCACTTGCCCAGGCTGTAGGCGGACCAATCCATCCCACAGTTTATCCAGGAGGTGAATTTCTGACATCATAACAGCTTGAAATATGAAGAACATTAAGCAGTGATTGTATGGTAGCCAACACTCTGCCCTGCAGATGCAGCAACCCAGGTTGGATCTGGGCCAAGGCATGGATGTTCTGAGTCCCTTATCTACTCGGAGTACGTTTTATGAGGAACACTGTAATGAGGGAGAAGCTCTCTTCACTAGTTCAGGGTGGTGCAACGGATTACGCATCTGCCTGTGGCACAAAACAATTCTAGGTTTGACTCCTGGTTGGCTTGTTGCTCCTTTGTCCCAACTAACATTATGGATAATGGCACTGTTTGACCTACACAGAGCCTGCTGACTCTCAAATTTTAACTCTTCTAGATTGCTTCTGGCCCAGTGATGCCAGCATTTATGCTGTGGTCTACCAGTTAAGATTCATGGCTTTTGCTTGGGACAGAGAAATGTCCCTGGCTAGAATCCAGGTCCCAAAAAACACTTCTCCTGTTCCTCATGCACTCTAACTTTGGCCATTGTTTGTCTTCCCTGCAGCCCCTCTCTAGGGGGAAAGCCTGATAAGGTAAGGTGCAGGATGATTTGTTGGAGATGCTATGTGTCCTTGAGTTGCTATGGAAACCAGTCCTCCAGTCCTCAGCATTGCCTGATGCCATTCGCTGAAGGAAGGTCTGCTATAAGTGGTGTGTGAAGTGGAAGCACAGCAAACTAGTGCGTGTCTTTCTAGACTAATCACTAACCCCAGCCGGCCGGCCCTTCCATCCATTCTGTTCCCCAATGTCTGCTCCCTGGACAATAAACTGGACTGCATCCAACTTCAGCAGACTACCCAGCATGAGTTGAGAGATTGCTGCATCTTTTTCACAAACACATGGCTCAGTGACGGAGTTCTGGACACTGCCGTTCAGCTAGGTGGGCTCACCTCATTTTGTGCTGACAGAAATGCAGCTCTGTGCAGTAAGACTTGTGGCGGTGGCTTGTGTGTTTACATCAACATGGAATGGTACAAGAACTCCATGCTAGTTACTGCTTATAACGTTTGTGACCGTTCAATGCAGACCATTTTATTTACCACGGGAATTCACGACTGTTCTCATTTTTGGTGTGTACATTCCCTCCAGCGCTAATGCTAAACAGGCGCTCTGTGAGCTGTACAGAGCTACTGGAAAACTGCAGAATGCACACCCTGATGGACTGTTTATTGTCGCCAGAGATTTCAACCATGAAAATCAAGTTGGTGGTCCTGAAATTCCATCAGTATGTGTGCTTTGCAACAACAGAGACAAACACGCTGGATCTTGTTTACACAACCATTCCCGGTGCATACCGAATGGAGCCCTGCCCCCACCTCCGTTACCCAGACCACATCTCTGTTATGCTAATCGCAGGCTATATCCAGGCTATCACCGTCTACAGGACAATAACACCTGCCTGTGATAATGATGCCTCCCTGGTAGATGCAATGAACAATTTCTATGCACAGAATGACATGACAGTGAGGAAAACCACCCCTCCTCACAATGACTAGTAAATAGTAGCCCTTCAGATAGCGAAATGAGGGAGGATCTCACTTCATCTGCCTGGGTTTGACTAATGGTGCAATTGATAACTAGAGCCTACCCAGCTCAAAAATTTCTTAATCTGGAAGTTTTGTGAACTGTGACTAACCTGACGTCATTCTTGATTTTCGTATTAAAATTGTTAATGTTAATTTAGTATTCCAAGATGGTGCCATGGATGGCTGCCTCGGTGTGTTGCAGCTATATGTTTTGTTTGTTTTTCATTATTAATGTTTACTGTGCAATTAACTCCAACTCCAGGAGTAGAGAACAACTACTGGCTCTTCGGAACAGTGTTCAACCTGGCTCAATTCCGAAGTTTTATCAGGAACTGACTGAAATTTTGGAAATTCTCACAACTGGTGCGATTACACTGCTTAACCTGACAAAGAGACGCAGGAGAGGCAGACGAGCTGGCACGATCGTGTGCCTAAGACGCAGAGGACTATGTACCCCTCTTCCATCTTTATTTCTGTCCAATTTGCAATCCCTCCGCAATAAATTGAACTACTCCTGTTAATCAAAACCAACAAAGACTTTTCAAATTCATCTGCCATTTGTTTTACGGAAACCTGGCTTAGTGAGGTAACCCTGGACAGAGCGCTGCACTTACCCGTTTTTGAGCTTTAGAGAGCAGACAGATTTAATGCAAAGCAGAAAAAATAAAGGAGGTGGAATTTGCTACTATGTGAACGAATGCTGGTGTAAAGATGTCACAGTACTCTTAAAATCATGTTCTCCTGTACTAGTCACTGTTCATTATCTGCAAACCATTTTACTCTCCCAGAGAATTCGCTTATTTTATTCTTGTCGGAGTCTATATACCACCCAACGCGTGTGATCGCGACGCACTAAAACTGCTGTCCGAACAGTTAACGAATGTGGAAGAGAAACATACAGGCTCACTACTCATCATTACAGGTGACTTTAACATTGCACATCTAACAAAAGGAATGCCCAAGTTCAGACATGTCAATTGTACTATGAGGGGAAAGTTACTTTGGACCACTGTTACACTACAATTAAAAAGGTTTATCATGCTGTCACATGGGCAGCTCTTGGACATTCTGACCACAATCTTGTGCATCTGATCCCAACATACAGATAGCCTGGATGAATACACTTACACAGTGACATCATGTATTAGTTTTTGTGAAGACGTATGCATCCCAACCAAAACTCGGGTGAGATACAGCAATGAGAGACCTTGGATTTCAGCTAAACTCAGACATTCTTCGTTTGTAAAAAGTGGTTGCATTCAAAAGTGGGGACAGAATTCTCTACAAAGAGGCAAAGTATAAGCTAGAGAAAGGGATTAAAACAGCAAAGGCAAAGTACTCCAACAGGCTGAAAAGCCAAATTGCTAACGACCCAGCCTCAGCTTGGAAAAGTCTCGATGAGATTACCAACTACAAAGTGAGAGAACCCACGCTTCACCTGAATGATCTCCAACTCCCCAATGACCTAAACGAGTTTTACTGCAGATTTGAAGACACTAGGGGCATCACTCAGTCTCTCACCTCCCATCCTATCCTTTCATCTTCCACCCCATCTCTCTCAACTGATTTTCTCATCAAAGAGCAGGATGTTAACAGGCTGTTCAGGAGACAAAAGGTGAGAAAAGCTGATGGTCCAGACCACATTTCACCTTCAACCTCAAAGCACTGCTGTGATCAACTAGCCCCGGTTTTCAGACATTTTTAACAAATCCCTGGAACTCTGCTGTGTACCTACTTGCTTAAAGTCATCCACCATCATCTCAGTCCCTAAGAAGACAAGAATTACTGGACTAAATGACTACAGACCAGTTGCCCTGACCTTTGTAGTGATTAAAGTTTTTGAACACTTGGTCCTAGCTCACCTAAAATCCATCACAGATCCCTTCCTTGATCCCCTGCAATTTGCATACAGAGCAAACAGGTCTGTCGATGATGCTGTGAACCTGGCTCTACACTTCATGTTACAACATTTAGACAGACCAAACACCTATGCCAGAGTACTGTTTGTGGATTTTAGCGCCGCTTTCAACACTGTGGCACCAGAGCTCCTGCAGGTGAAACTGTTCCAACTATCTGTGCCAGAATCCATCTGTCGCTGGATCACTAACTTCCTTACTAACAGAAGTCAGCAGGTGCGGCTAGGAAAACATATGTCAGACATCTGCATTATCAGTACAGGTGTACCTCAAGACTGTGTTCTCACCCCTTCTCTTTGGTCTTTATACAAATGACTGTTTCCAGAGAGCCAACTGTAAAATTATTACTGGGCATTATTGGGTGTACTCTATCACTCCAAGAGATCTGTGACAGCAGGGCCACAAAGCGGGCTGGCAGGATTATAGCTGACCCCTCTCATCCCGGCCACCATCTCTTTCTGCCTCTTCCATCCGGCAGAAGATTCATGTCTGTCAAGGTCCGCACAACAAGACATGCAAACAGCTTTTTTTCCCCAGAGCTGTGGCACTCATAAACAGAAGTGGACAATCCGCACTTTAAAATATGCTGCTGTTAAACAGACATATACACCATAAACATATATACACCATATTTATCTCATATTTTTCATTTTTCTTTACATGTAAATAGAGTGCTCTTCTTACTCTCAACTGTGTATTTGACAATCATGTTCGCACACACCAAGACAAATTCCTATTATGTGTAACATGACTGGCTGTCAGGCCTGCCTCAGAGGAAAACTCCGACTCCCATGAACACTCAGGTGCAAGGTCCCATTCCCCGGAGTTCTAATTGGCTGCAGCTGCAGCCAATTAACACCACACCCTCCTCTCAGACAATTTATACACTCGCTCGCACACATGCTCCTTGCGAAGCAATAGTTGCCTGTGTTTCTATCTGCCAAGCGTTTCCTTTTGTGATTGTTATTCTGGTTTTGATCTGTGCTTATTCTCCTGTTTATGACCTTGCCTGCCCTATGTTATACTGTTTGTCCAATCGATTTACCTCTGCCTGTTTTGACTACGCTTTTGGAATACTGTGTTTTGGTACTTCTGCTTAGTAAAGTTTCGGATCTGCACTTGTGTCCTCTCCCGTGGGTGTTTCCTGACAGATTGCTTCGCCTAACGTGGATGCAGCGGATCCATTTGCGCTTCGTGACTCTCTCGCAGCTCAGGGCTGCTTTCTCGGCAACCAAGACCAACGCATGCGAGAGATGACTACGCAGCTTCAACAGCTTTCTTCCGGGTTGTTGCAGGTTACTCAGCAACTTGCTGCCGTCGATTCTCCACGCTCCACGCCCAGACTCCTACTCACCAAACCGGAGAAATACGAAGGAGATCCAGCCCGATGCCGTGGATTTCTACTGCAGTGACAGCTGTACCTCGAATCGCAAGGCGATCTCTCCGAGCATGCTAAGGTGACGGTTTTTCTTACTAGCCTCGCTGGCGGAGCGCTAACATGGGCACAAGCAGTTTGGGAGAGAGGGGGTGAATCTGTTTTGTCGTATTATAACTTTGTGTCTCTGTTCCAGAGAGTGTTCGATCACGCACCCGCGGGGAAGGAAGTCGGGGAACGGCTGTTATCCCTTACACAAGGTCCTCGCTGAGTAGTGGATTATGCTCTTGAGTTTCATACTTTAGTGGCTGAAATGAAAGTGCCCTGAAAGCTGTATATCGCCAAGGACTCAATCAGCACGTACTCAATGAACTGGCTTGCCGTGATGAAGGTAAAACCCTGGATTCACTTATTGACATCACTATAAAACTGGATAACCTACTTTGTGATCGCCGCCCCCGATGAGCATTCGCAGCACCTACGAATCTCGTTCAGAATCACCCAGAACCCATGCAATTGGGACACACTAAACTCACTGTAGAAGAAAAAGAAAGGAGGAGGAGATGGCACGTATGCTACTATTGTGATAGTGCTGGACATATTATCGTTAACTGTGTCACACGAGGAACAACACCACAGCGTCATCATAACCCAGGAGCTACCAATCCCTCAAAGCTCTCTGCAGTGAGTACCACTCCTTTCATCTCTTTTCCTCCATTTGTGTTGCAAGCTCCGATCACCTACTCAGACAATGTTTATACTCTTGCAGCAATGATTGATTCTGGATCCGCTGGTAACTTCATTGACTGAGCCACAGCACTCCGCATGAAAGTACCCTTGACAACACTTCACAACCCAGTACGTCTCCACACCATAGATGGTGGACCCATCGGCCAGGTTGTCGTCACACAAAGCACCACTCCTCTCCAACTGCAGTGAGCAGCCTCCATCGGGAAACTACACCCCTCTTAGTTACAGACACCCCCAATCATCCCGTCATTCTGGGCATTCCCTGGCTACAACAACACAACCCACGGATCTCCTGGACACAAAGAGAAATCCTCACCTGGTCTGACTACTGCAAATGCCATTGTCTTCTGCATCCACAAGCCATGATAGCAGCCACAAGCATCGAGAGCCCAGCGATGAACACTGAGGTAGTAATTCCTCACGAATACCGAGATTTCCTCGATGTGTTCTGCAAACTTAAGGCCAAGGGACTTCCCCCTCACCGTTCATATGACTGTGCTATTGATTTGTTACCTGGTACCACTTCCCCTCGCTGCCGGATATATCCTCTTACCCAAGCCAAGCATAAAGCAATGGAGGAATACATCCAAGAAGCTCTCACACAGGGCTACATTGTTCCATCCACCTCCCCGGTGTCTGCAGGCTTCTTCTTTGTAGACAAGAGGGACGGTGGACTAAGACCATGCATCGATTACAGAGGGCTCAAACAAATCACCACCAAATATCCTTATCCTCTACTGTTAGTGCCCTCTGGCCTGGAACAACTTTGCACAGCCCGAATCTTCACTAAGCTTGACCTGCACAGCGCATATAACCTTATCCGGATCAGAGAGGGAGATGATTGGAAAACCGCATTCAGTACGGCCACGGGACACTACCAATACCGGGTAATGCCTTATGGACTAACCTGTGCTCCTGCAGTCTTTCAATGTTTTATCAACGATGTGTTAAGAGACTTTTAGGCGTTTTGAGGGGCGTTTTGTGATCGCATACATTGATGACATTTTGATATACTCACCATCCCGAGAAACCCATGTACAACACACGTTTGGTACTCGCTAAACTCCGAGAACACCGGCTATACATCAAGGGAGAGAAGTGTGAGTTCAACGTAACCAGTGTTTCCTTCCTAGGGTACATAATCAGTGAAAAAGGAGTCACCATGGACCAAGCCAAGGTTAAAGCAGTCACTGACTGGCCTGTTCCACACACCATAAAGGAACTTCAGAGATTTTTAGGTTTTGCAAACTCTTATCGCCGATTTGTTTGGGGTTTCAGCACCGTGGCAGCACCTATGACCTCGCTACTAAAGAATGGGGCCAAAAAATTAGCCTGGAATAATGCAGCTGAGGAAGCTTTCTACCAGCTCAAGCAGGCATTCACTACAACCCCCATACTGCAACACCCAGATCCGACACAACCATTTGTGGTGGAGTTGGATGCCTCAGAAACGGGGGTTGGAGCCATCTCGTCACAACGGTCAGGTGAAAGGCACAAACTGCATCCTATCGCTTTCTTTTCAAAGAAATTCACTCCTGCAGAACGCAACTACGATGTGGGTAACCGAGAACTCCTCGCCATAAAAATGGCCTTAGAGGAATGGAGACACTGGGTGGAGGGGGCAGAATACCCATTTCTGGTACTAACTGATCAATAAAACCTGGAATACCTGCGAATGGCCAAACGTCTCAACCCTCGTCAAGCTCGATGGGCACTTTTCTTCAACCGTTTTCACTTTCAAGTATCATAT
>JAQQZR010000604.1:0-13756 GCA_030068235.1 Notoglanidium macrostoma | reverse complement strand
TCGCAGTATCAGTCAATATCTTTAAGCACTGGGAATGTACTGAACATTGGGAACAGGGTTTGATGAGCTTAACTGCAATCTTTTGGATTAACAAAAATTATTCTTACATAATGACATTTTGTGAAATCAACATTTAAGCCCAAAACCTCTGGATGGGTACTGCAACCAGCAATCTAAATTTCAAACTGCAAAATGTCATTTGTGTTTATGCCATAACTGTACTGTGTATTATAGTATGTTGTCCTCTTATTTCATGGTAATAAGCTTAGTCACTGCTAGGTAATTCTTGCACGGCATGCTTACCAGTATGTTTTTGGTAGGGGGGATGAATAACCCAGGGAACCCAGGCAATACCCGTGCGACCATGGGGAATATTTGTGAAACTCGGCATTAGTAACTGGAATTCATAATCGAACCAGGAAGCCTGGTGGAAATAAAAAAAAAAGGAATAAATTCATGAAATGACTTAGATATGTATGATCAAATGTCTTTTATCTGCTTTAAAACCTTCATCATCCTCTGGTGTGATCTCTCGTCTTCTGCATGCTTTCTCTCTTCCACGTCTTGTAATGGATTCATGTCCATTTTCAGATAGCAGTCTCTGTTTCCTGCAACCATTGTCTCTATCTTCTCCAGCAACTCTCTGACCTGAGAGTCATCATCAGGCTCCATATTGTTAAAAACATGATATCTGTTTCCACTTTTCTCAACCAGCCACTGGAGATCTTCCCCTTCACTCTCAATGTGTCTCTCGATGGTTGTGTCTCCCAGAGAGTCTCCAAAGGTGAACAGAACTATGGTGTAACTCCAGACTTTGTCACTGAGAAGATTCATATATCCTGCTAAAATTTCTCTGTCTTTCAATGTGAATGTCCTGTCCCCATTTACCACCACTAGCACAGCATGTGGACCTGGAGGACAAGTGGACACACTGAGGACGATCTCCTGCTTAAGTAACTCAGTACTCTCGTCAACATGTTTATCACTGCACCATCCTGGAGCTTCAACCACAGTGATCTTCCTCCCTGCTACTTCTCCATGCCTCTTTATACACTGTACATGTTCCTGTAAGTCAAACTCTTCTTTACCCAGAATAGTGTTTCCAGATGAACTTTTCCCTGCTGCCCTACAGCCCAGCAGCATGATACTCACTTCTGACAGCTGGTTTATGTCACCTGCAGGATAAAACACTTAGCTGTCAGTAAAATGTACAGAGTTCTTTGTGTTAATACTAAATATTTTAGAAAAAAATATGGCTTTTTATGCCCCTGCTACTAAATGGTGGAGGTGTTATGTTTTGGGGTTGTTCAGACATCTGCCCCTCCAAGATTTCCATTAGTGTGATATCTCAGGAATGCCTGGTTGAATGTCTTTCAGATTTATATGAAATTATCATTGTAAGCAGCTGATGAACTTAATAGATTTTGGTATATGTCACATATATCACATAGCTCAAGTATTTAAGCTCTTGGCACATGCATTTGTCATGCACACGCGCACACACACACACACACTCTGCAGAGTATTTGCTCTGTATTGCATTAAGCTCTAGTCTGGTTATTGATCCTGTTTCTGCTTTGTAGGTTTTTTTTATGGCCATTTCTGCCTCTGACAGTCTGTTTGTTGACTGGCTGAACTGTGCTAGTTTCCTGACTATGATTTCTGATTCATAATTTGGATGTGTTTGCTGGATTTACTGTGTGGCATTAAAGAACTGTTTACTGCATTTGCATCTGTGTCACTCAGTACCTGAGAGGAATAAATTACACTATGTTTTTTTTTTTACTTATTTGTTCCATTATAATGAAAATAAGGGCCTTTAAATATTACAATAGAAAAAAAATACTAGCCATCTGAAATCACCCAGGCAACAAAAAATGTGGACTAAGATCCAGCCAGTACACTTATTTATGTGTACCAACTCCTCAGATAGTAATTTAATTCAAATAAATTAAATTTAATTTTTTAATTAATTTAAATATAATTTGAATAAAATCTGAGATGATGCCCAGACGGACAGACAGAATTATTCTCTATTCAATAATTTATTTTCAGTAAGCTCTTTATTTTCATCAGAGTCACAGAGGATGTCAGGTGGCAATACACCCTGGATTGGATGCCAGTCCATCACTGGACAAAATGGACACACTCATTCACACCTAGGAGCATTTTACTGTAACCAATCCACCTACCAGTATGCTTTTGGAAGTTGGGGTGACAAACCGAGGGAAACCAAGCAATAGCCATGTGGCTATGAGGAATACGTACTAAACGCATTGGAAACTGGAAGTCATTCTTGAACCACGAACCCTGAGGGAAATTGAAGAAAAAATTATTTATGAAATCACACACATACATTTTCTAACATTTTCACTTTTTTAATACCTTCATCGCTCTTTTATTTGACTCCTCTTCCTCTGCTGTCCTGTCTTTTATTTTTGGTAATGTCTTTGTGTCCATTTCCAAATAGCAGTCTTTGTTTCCTGTCACCATCTCATCTATCTTCTCATGTAACTCTATGACCTGAACGTCATCTATCTTCATATTGTTAAAAACATGATATCTGTTTCCACATTTCTCAACCAGCCACTGGAGAGCCTCCCCTTCACTCTCAATGTGCTGCTCGATGGTTGTGTCTCCCAGAGAGTCTCCAAAGCTGAACAGAACTATGGTGTGACTCCAGACTTTGTCACTGAGAAGATTCAGATATCCTGCTAAAATTTCTCTGTTGTTCTCTGTGAATGCCCTGTCCCCATTTACCACCACCAGTACAGCATGTGGACCTGGAGGACAAGTGGACACGCTGAGGATGATCTCTTGTTTAAGTAACTTAGTGCACTCCTCTACAGGTCGGTTACTATACCATCCTGGAGCTTTAACTACAGTGATCTTCCTCCCTGCTACTTCTCCATGTCTCTTTACACACTGTACAGCTCTGTTAAAGTCAAACTCTTCACTGCCCAGGATGGTGTTTCCTGATGAACTTTTCCCAGCATTCCTGCTGCCCAGCAGCACAATCCTCACTTCTGAGCGATGGCGTATGTCACCTGTGGGATAAAAACAAACAAAAAATCACTTTGCTGTTGTCATAATTAGTATCACTGACTATTCTACTATTAAACAGAACATTGCATTCACAAAAAGACTTACAGGTGTGCTTTATAATGTCGTCTCTCTGTTTGGACACCTTCATCATCCCCTCCATTATGCTCCCTTCCTCTGCTCTCCTCTCTATCACTTCTTTGTATCGGTTTTAAAATGGTCACCTCTGGCCACCATCTCCTTTATCTTCTCCAGAAGACTGGTATATTCAGTGGTGATGTTTCCCAGTGAATCCCCAAAGCTCAACAGAACTATAGTGTGACTCCTGGAAGAAAATAAGGCAAGAAAAGAAAAGCATAAAAAAGTTGAAGCACACTTCAACAGATGTCTTCAACAAATTATAGCCCAGATTTCCTCAAACTGTGTTTAGATTTTTGCATTAGAAATTAGAAAAAACAACAACAACAACAACAACAAAAAAAAAACAAAAAAAACAACTGACCAGCTCAATGTTGATTATCTCATCATGGTGGCACCTGGGATATATTAAGCACAAGTGCACAGTCAGTTCTTGAAGCTGATTTGTTGGAAGCAGTAAAAATGGCCAAGCAATAGGATCTGAGCAACATTAACTAGAGCCAAATTGTGATGGCCAGGTGATAGATCAGTGCATTTTCAAAATTCTAGGTCTTGTGAGGTGTAAGCAGTGGTTTGTGACTACCAAAAGTGGTCCAAGGAAGGAGAACTGGGGACAGGGTCATGGGTGCCCAAGGCTCATTGATAACTATTATATACAAATAACTAGTCAGCAGCCCAGGTACAATACTCCACCCTTAATATATATGAACACAACTGATGGACTACTACTGTACCCCCATCAGGTAATGGGTTAAGTTAAGGTTGACCCTGTCCAAGTTACAAAAATATCAAAAGAGCCAGAGTTTTTTGTTTAGCCAGCATGCTATCTAGCTATCATGGCTACCAAAATATCTTAAATAAACTATATGTAGCCTATATAAAGAATTTTTCAGGAGCTGTCTATATGAACAAAGATCAAAGTCAAGTCAGTTTTTGGATGAAGTAATACCTTTTAACGCATTGTCTAATTTTTACAATAACAATAAAAGAAAATCTATCCCTAACAAAAATAATTAACGATATAAAGAATGAATTTTTAGAACTTCACAATTATCTTTCATATGTATAAAATAAAAAAAAATTCTAAATCAAGCTTTAGCTTTTTATACCCTTCAAGTGCTGCCAGTTTTTAAGTTGGTTGAGTCACACCCCTGGAAATGACATCACATCTATACAGCATTAAATATGCAACCCCTAACTTCCCAAAAATTAACCAAAAAATATTGCCCTGATCAGTAAAGGACAACTAAACAAAGATACTGAGGATCGCAGTTTACCAGTGTTCACCCTACAGCTCTTTTATTTTTTCACAATTTTGAAACCTAATTATTATATACTTTGCAATTTTTATTTAATCCTTCAAATTTGGCTGGGTGTTTAATAACGCATTTTTCTGTGGTGTTTCACGTTCAGTTTTACTGCTTTACGTGGTCTTTAAACCAGTAGTATTATCTAGCTATCCTGTTAAACCTAATTTTGCATTTTTTTTTTTTTTGCATGATTAACATTGACATAATCTAATGTATAAAACACACAAAAAAAATTCAATGTGGAACATTTCAAGCACTCTTGGGGACCCTAATCAGGATAGCTGGCATATGCCTGGTTCAATACTGAGCTTGGTTGACCATCTGTCGATGCAGAGTGTGATTTTATTCCTGGGCTTTGAATAGCCTATACATGATCAAATCATGTTGGTTGAATAAAAACTAATCAAGTAAACCATATTAAAATAAATTAATTCATACACCTGGGGGGAAAAAACAAGTTGAGTCAAATGTAAGACATGAGTTTCACGTTGAAGAAACTTTTAATCTACATTCTATGAGAGGTTGTTTAGGGAATCTTTCAGACTTTTGTTACACAAACACATATGAAACATGTACGCATTTACACGTGGAACTTTCTCACACACATCCATACTACTGAAAACTCACACACATATGTGAAATCCTCATATAGACACATGTGAAAAACACACACACACACACACACACACACACATCTGAAATGCTCATTCAAACACATATGAAATACATTTACACACACACACACACACACACACAACTCTCATACAGATGCATGTAAAACAGACTCTTATGAGCTTTTCACACATACAAACTGGGTCATATGTGTGTGCATGTATTTCATGTGTGTGTGAGTTTGTTTCACCTGTATTTCGTGTGTGTGTGTGTGTGTGTGTGTGTGAGAGAATGTGGTTTTTACATGTTACTATATGAGTTTCACATATGGGAATGAATTTTCTATGGAGCCCCTGAAGTGACATGGGGGGGGATAGTTTCCTAGGACCTCTCGAAAAAACTTTCTCAGGATCTCACACATAGTAGTTTTTCATTCTGGTTGATGTACTTCCGGGTCAGTTCGGCAACATATATACTGTATAGGAGCGCGCGCACACCCGTGGGAAAGGTTCATGGGGTAATATTTTGAAATTGGGCTCAACTAGAAAGACATTAAATCAGTGCTTTCATAATCTTTCAGTGCTTTCAAGATCATAATAAATGAGTAAGGGGGGGGCCGCTTTTTTTGAGTGCCGAACTGACCCGGAACTACATCGACCAGAATGAAAATATATGATGTTTTTGGAGATCCCGAGGAACTCCCACATTTCCCCCCATGTCACTTCGGGAGCTCCGTGGATTACGTGTTTCATATGTTTGTCTCACAAAAGTGTAAAATATTTCCTAACCGGCCCCTCATAAAATTCAAGTAAAAAAACAAACAAACAAATTGGCCCATTGGCTGATTGTTTCGCCCACATAAGTTGATTACCTGATGGACAAGGTGACCGTGGACACTTCCTGAAGGTGGGACTCGGCCCGTCTACAGCCGTGTGACTTTGGGCTATCTCTGAAGTCTTCCACACAAGTCCTGCATTAACACTACAGCTTTCAAGGGAAAAGCCATTCCAAGCTGGGTATACCCTAGCCACTGTCGTAAAACTAAAGTGCATTGATAATAGAAATAAACTTAAAACCTGGACTTTAGACTTAAACACATTCAGTGTGTCGGTTATAATCTGAAACTTTATAAAATTAGCAGAATTAAAAAGTACTCCTACCTGACTCTCTCGCTGTTTTTGAGGAAGTGACAGATGAACGGATTCACCAGCGCGTTATTTTCACTTTCGTTTTAATAATATTCTATAGGCTATAGGTGTGTATACCTGTTTTGCCAATTATGGCATTGTTGTATTTATACTGTAGAAGCCTCTTATTGGTACTGGCACGATTGGTACTTATCAATTATGATCTTCATAAAATTCCCTAAGTAGTATTTTGTGCATGCGGTTTAGTCTGGTTTATTACAGTGAAGTAAAATGCCGTCGAATAAAGCTTTAGGTCGCATGTATTGATCAGAGAAAAATGCCTCTAGCATGAAAATATATTAAAAAAATATGTATTTCCGGTTGGTGGTATTTTGGTTAGCGTTTGTCATGCATACATCCTATATATATATATATATATATATATATATATATATATTCAGATTACAGAAAACCAAAAGTGGGAACATTTAAAATAAAAAAAAATAATGTAATGAGTTTTTTGTTTGTTTGTTTGTTTGAATGGTTGTGTTGTCTTTTACTTTTTATGCCAGCTCATTATTAGCCCATTGTTAATTGAAGTGGGTGTGTTGGGGCAAGATAACACTAAACTGTGCAGGACAGGGTCAACTCCAAAGGTCCTTCCACTTGGACTTCATACTTTAAGCACAGCAGGGGGCGCTGTTCTCCAAGTGAGTTAAAGATGGTAAAGCTGCTCTGAGATATGCTGACTATAAAGCAATAGTGTAATAAATCCATTATTTATTCATAATGGAAAAAATGAGAATGATCTAAAAAAAGGAAGAAAAGTAAAGACAACTGAAGAGCCAAGCTGTTTGAATTTCATCCTGCCACACTGGTAATGGCTTAGTCATGTGAGCTATATTAGTCATGCTACCAGGGTTTAGGTATTTTCTGAGTTGTGAATAGATGTTAAAAGAAAGATGTGATGTGGTGTGCAGTGTATAATAAAACATTTCATTTTACATATTGTTAATATGAGTTCTACCCTAGCAGCAGAGAGGGATATTCATAGCTTAAACAAATTCATTGCAGAACAGATAACAGTCTCACTCTGTGTACATGAATTCAGTGGCTCACATAGGAGAGCTCACAGTAGCATGCGACTTCTTTCATAATTCTGCATTAAGTCTGGTATGTGTAACTTACATGACTATTGCTTATGTATGTTACTACGTTAAATCAAGTTCCAGTTTGTTTATGATGTACAGCATTGTACCAAATTTGGGCCAAACTGCTGTGGAAACTAACTCTATTTATGTTCCGTCTCATGACCATTATGTTCCAGCAGTGCACATGAGTGAACGTGCAGGTCTGGTCAGTTTTAGAGAAGATCTCCAGAGCCCTGTGAGGAAGCTGGAAACTCTGATTCTACATTCACATCCACCAGCGTGTGTTTCTGCAGGGCTGGTACTGTGTAATGCTCCCTCACGTGGCTTCCACAGTAATACACAGCGCAGGTGACACATAACTTCACTGCTTTTGCCTTCATCCCGGAGCAGAAATCACAGACAACATCCCCAGCTCTAGCATCATTTGATGGAGAAGGAGAAGCAGAAGAAGAAGTTGACAGAACCTGCTGGACATTCACAGCCAATGCTGTAACTGACGCATTTTGGCTTAATGGATCTTGAGATGTTCTGGGTACTTCTTGGCATTGTAAGCAGGTATGCAGGGAGCATGAACTGCAGGACACGTGCACACAAAGCAAGCAGGGGAAAAGTCATGTTAAGGCTATTAGTGCTTTTACATTAAAAACTTTTACATTTATTATAACTAACAAAACGGCATCAAGGTTATTTTGACAAAAATTGCAGGGTTATTTCTGTATTTAGCAGTCAGTACCTATGGTAATTGGTGTAGTGTAGTGGAGTCCCACTAGATGGAGCCACTGTCTGTTCACTCCTCATTGACTGGTAACTGTATAATGGTGTAGGTCTGTTTTCCAGCATCAACCTGAAACACAATACCATCATACGTCTTTCTATGAATATTAATAATATATGATATTTTCACTGTCTGGACTTTGAGCTAGATATTTACAGCAGGACTGGAATCCTGCAGGACCCTTAAGATGGTTTCATTTTCACGGCCAGAACAGAACAAAGAAAGGACATGTTTATGAATATGGCCGTGTATTTGGTGCTAACACGGTGAACTATTCATTCACTTATCCCCAGTAACTACTTTATTATGTTTAACGTCATAGTGATTTGAATTAATAAATGGTTTGTATTTTGGGAAATAGAACATATAACAGATGCAAAGGTGAGCAAGAGTGTCTACATGAGCGTAGGGGATTGGTCAGAATTTCTGTTGGAGCTGGTGGGGATTGTCAAACATTCAGCAGGAGCAGGTGAGATTGGACAAACTTTCTTTGGGAGTAAGGACTATTGGTCAGGAATCTCTTCAGCACTGGGTGGGACTGGGCAAGTTTCTGGAAGAGGAGGTGGGATTGGTCACGGGTATCTGCAGGAGTGGGTAGAAATAATCAAACATTTTTTGCTGGAGCAGGTGGGATTGGTCAAGAGCGTTTTCTGGTGGTTGTGGGATCGGTCAGACTTTCTGTGGAAGTGGGTGAGATTCATGAGAATTCCTTTGGGAATGGGTTGGGAGAGGAGGGTTAAAAAGTATTGAAAATTGTAATGTACCTATGATGATCTAGAGGGATTTCCTCACTGAAGTTCACTGGTAGCTCCAAAGAACGGTTGCTTCTCATGGACATAGTACTAGGTGTTGGTGATGATCCTCTCTCCATCTGGGGCCTAAAAGATAAATTAGAGAAGCGAGAAATGCTCAGAAGTGCTAAGTTAAATAGATTACAGCATCAATAATATATTGTAGACATACACTGTGTGGCCAAAAGTATGTGGACATCATACCTATACGTACTCATTCCAAAGCCATGGACATTAACACAGTGTTGGTTTGCTGTTATCGCCATTCCCATCGACCTGGGCAAACCGTGTGTTTACGGACCTTGCTTTGTGCACAGGGCTATTGTCATGATGGAACATTTTAGTTCTTAGTTCCAGTGAATGGAAATCTTAATTCTACAGCATACAAAGATAGTCTAGACAATTGTGTGCTTCCAACTTTGTGGCAATAGTTTGGGGAAGCACCACATATTGGTGTGATGGTCAGGTGTCCACATACTTTTAACCGTATCGTGTGTATTACACATGAGCTCAATTTTGTTAAATTACCTTGTATCTGCTGGAGAACGATTTCCAAATCCTTGCAGAAGGCAGAGAATTAGATGATGGGAGAGGATTAAAACATACAACTGAGTTATTCTTCTGTCATCATTGTCTAGTGTTCATGCTAAGAAGACTAGCAATGCTTAAATGAGTGTTTAGGGGATTGACAGATTAACAGATCAGATTTGTCAGAATAACAAATGGTAAATACAGATAATCTTCCTGTCAGTATGTTATTGCAAACTCAGGTTCTCTGATAATGCTATTTTAAAGTCAGAATTGATTATTGGTCAGCAGTTACTTTAAAAAGACATCAAACACTATTTATAGTATTTAACACACTTATAATTGGCCTTCATTTGTAAAATATTAAAACAGCTCCCATTTTCTGGGCAAAATTCACCTCAGGTGAAATGTCATTAAGCAGACTGGCAGCCTGAAGGAAAGGAGCTATGTGAATGCACACGAGCGATCCAGTGATGATGTGTTGGTTTTTTTATTGTTTGTTTGTTTTTTGTTTTTTTTTATTTGTGATGAGTCAAAGATCAAGATATTGTATTTGTTTTGCAAGTTTCAAAATGCTATTTGAATTGCAAACCTAACACAGGCCGTACCTCAATTAACAACAAGCGTACAGTGACACATGGAGGTGGTAGCATCATGCTTTGTGGATAATTTTCATCCTCAGAATCTGGGCTTCTTGGGAAAATTGAAGGGAGAATACAAGGGGATATTAAAAAATGACAAAAGAAACGGAAATCTTGGCAGAAACGTCACCTTTCAGTAGGACAAGTGTCTCAAAGTCAAAGCAATTCCGGAGTGGTTAAAAACAAAAAGGCAAATGTTATACGTTGACCGGGGCCAGATCTAAATCCCATTTAAAATCCGTGTTTGAAAATTGCAATCTACAAACAAGTTCCAACCAACCTGAAGAACCATCCAGAACATTTTCCAGGAAGGATGCATGAAAATCACTCCCAAACTGTGCAAGGCTGGCATGAACTTACCCCATTTGCTGCTATTGTAGCCGAAGCTGGTTGTACCAAGTACCAAGCATTTTTCAGTGTTTTATTTCAAATCTGCTGACAAATAATTAATTTTGACTTTGAAAATGCACTTTAAGGGCATATTTGTTTGCAGTAAAAATACTGTGTGGAACAATCTCTGTAAGTGTCTCTGTAATCCAAACAAGTCTGGGGACTTAAAAGGGTTAAATACTTCTACAAGGCACTGTATTAAAGGACACACCAGGTACTCACCCATGTCTGCTTTGATTAACTCCCTCCGTTTCAACACCTTCATCTGCCTTGCTAGGGCCCTTTCCTCCAACTTCCTCCTTTCTTCTACCGCTTGTAAGATTTTTCCATCTATTTTGAAATGAGCACCATCGTTCCTGGCCACCATCTCTTCTATCTTCTCTAGCAGCTCTGTGGACTCGGCATCTTCCACGCTATTGTATAGATGATATCTGTTCTCACATTTCTCAACTAGCCATTCGAGGGCCTTGCCTTCGCTCTCAATGTACTGCTCTATGGTGATGTTCCCTAGCCAGTGTGCAAAGTTGAACACCACCATGGTGTGACTCCAGATGTCTTTACCAAGAAGGTTCAAGTGTTCAGCCACCGCTTTTCTATGTAATTCATCATAGTTGGAGTCCACACGTACGATCAGGAGCAAGGCATGGGGTCCTGGAGCACACTCGCACACACTTTGCAGTATGTCCATTTGGTATAACTTCGCGCTATCTTCTACATTGACGCATCGCCAGTCGGAAGCCTCGACCACAGTGATCTGTTTTCCAGAAACGGTTCCCTTTCTCTTTGCATTCTGAGCAGCCTTGTTCAGCTCAAACTCTTTATTGCCCAAGATTGCATTTCCTACTGTACTCTTCCCAGAGCCTTGAAAACCCATTAGCAAAATCTTTAGTTCTGAGTGATGGTGTGTGTCCCCTGTCAACATAAAAAAAGAAATAGTTACTTAGTCTGTCTAATGGCTTGCTTGATATAACAAAGTTTTTATACGAAGGACATGCATTCAAAAGAATGTGCATGCTGACTTCTCAAGGTCTACATTTGCTTGCATCATTTATATGTGCATAACAGCATGTGTTCTGCATTATGACATCTTTCATTAACGGATAAAAAAGTGCAATCATTGGTAAGTCACTGCAGTATACAAAAAATAGAACACCGGTCCAACAACCTTCTGTTATTGTAAAGTAATCAACTTTGGGGTGGTAACAGTAACTATGCATCATCACACCACCTCAGCTTTAGTTATTTCCTAATAATAGCACAATATCAAGTATTCCATTCCTTATTTAACATTTATTTTCCCGGTATTTATCATTAATATTATTGTTCCTCGTAACACTCACTTACCCATTTGTGATCTGATGTCCTCTTTGCGTTTTTGCACTTTTATCTTTCTCTCATTTGCTCTCTCTTCTTCTGTTCTCCTTCTCTCTTTCACCTCCTGTAGAATATTACCGTCTATTTCAAAATGGCAGCCTCTGTTGAATTCCACTAGCTCCTCTATCTTCTCTAGTAAGTCTCTAACCTCGGTGTTATTATCCTTGATCTTACTGCTCAGAACGTGATACCTGTTCCTGCATTTCTCGACTAGCCACTGGAGGGCCTCCCCTTCGCACTCGATGTGTTGCTCTATTTTTGCATCTCCAAGAACATTTCCACAAGTGAACAGCACGATAGCGTTATTCCAGACTTCATCACCGAGAAGATTCATGTACCCCTTTATTACTTTTTTGTCATTTTCTTTAAATATGCTGTCCACACGTATAATCAGCAGTACGGCGTGTGGACCTGGAGGACAATGAGACACACTGAGCACAATCTCCTGTTTAAGTAAAGCAGGGCTTTCTTCTACATGCATACACTTGGGCCACGCTGGCGCTTCAACCACAGTGACATTCCTTCCTGCTACTTTCCTCTGTCCCTTCACACACTTCGCATTTCTCTTAAACTCAAGTACTTCTGTCCCAAGGATGAGGTTTCCTGTTGAAGTTTTCCCAGAAGCTGTGCATCCCAGCAACACTACCCTCAACTCCGAGTATCTACTGGTTTGACCTGTAATAGAAAATCAACAAGATGAGGATGAAATTAGTTTCCTAATGAATAAATCATAAGTGAAAATAGCTTGACAGTGACTACAGGGTAAGTGATGGTGTAAGAAAAATGTGGGACAAACTCTCACCCACACTTGCATTCATTGTTTCCAATGCTTGTTGAGTAATTCGTGTGTAATGCTTTTGTTCAATTACAGTTCGGTTGCGAGACTTACCCATCTGTGATCTGATGTCTTCTCTCTGTTTCTGCATCACCATCATCCTTTTTATTGCTCTCTTCTCAGCTTTCTTCCTCTCTTCCAGAATCTTTCCATTTATTTTCAAGTGAAGGTTCCGGTTTTCTGTCACCATCTCCTCGATCTTCTCCAGCAGCTCCGCAACCTGATCTTTATCGCGCCTATTTGCATTGTTGAAAACGTGATACCTGTCGCCACACTTGTCAACCAGCCACTGGAGGGCCTCTCCTTCATACTCAATGTGCTGCTCTATGGTTTTGTCTCCCAGCCAGTCCCCAGCTGTGAACAGAACTATTACGTGGCTCCAGATGTTTTCTCCTATAAGCTCCAAATATCCTTCTAATACACTCCTATGCTTCTCTGTGAAGGAAACCGCTGTTGGTATGACGAGAAGTAGAGCATGAGGTCCTGGAGGACACAGACACACACTGAGCACAAGCTCTTGTTTAAATAGTTCAGTGGTGTCCTCTACAGGTTTGTCCCTCACCCAGCTGGGGGCACTAACTACAGTGACCAGCCTTCTGGCTGCTTCTCCATGTCTCTTCTCACACTGAGCAGTCCTCTCAGTGTGAAACACTTCTTCACCCAGGATTGTGTTTCCTGATGACCGCTTCCCAGCATTTCTATATCCCAACAACACAATCCTCAGCTCAGACAGATAGTGTGCTTCACCTGCGCAAGAGAAACATACACTCCCTGAATTCAAATTTAATTTCATCCCACACTGAAATAATGAACAAACTAAGGGGCGATTTGTACTTTTGTGGCCACCTGTCAGCGAGCACGCAACTTGTAACATGGAAGCAGTATCACATGACCTAAACTGGAATTTACAGAAAAGAGAAAGTGAAAAACATCTGTCTCAACAACAGATTGATCAGAGTATTAATGTATCCATCCATCCATTATCTATAGCGCTTTATCCGTCTGGGTGGCGGGGAAGCTGGAGCCAATCCCAGCATCTTGG
>JAQQZR010000603.1:0-13765 GCA_030068235.1 Notoglanidium macrostoma | reverse complement strand
GAAACGCTGTCTTGTTTCACTGTAAACTGTATTACATGTATATAGTTGAAATGACAATAAAATCCACTTGACTTGAAAAGTACTTTTTACTTGACTACTACATTTATTTAACTGCTATAACTACTAGTTACTCACTTCTCTTCCACACCAACTGATTTTTTCCACTTATTTTAAGAAGGAATTTGTTCTGTCATCTCATTATAATGATACACCCCCTGCTGCTCCAGTTATATATAAAGGTGCAGGACCCTGATGAAGAAGTCATAACTGCCAGTCACTGAAGGCTGGTGTAACTGTATAAGTGTTTCTGCTCTAAATATGCGAGGGGATGTATCCTCATAGTGAGACATCACATTCATGCTTTATTTGACAATGAAAGCAATAAAGCATATTGCATGTCCAAGTGTTTGTGAATGATGTTTGACCATGACAACGCAACTCACTTTCTATATAATTAAACTAGCAGTGTTAGAACTCTGAATAAGTCAGTGCGTAGAAGACATTGGATCAAATCATTTAACTACTCTTATTTTTCTGCCTAATTTTTTTAAATAATTTCAAAAACAATTATACCCGGTGGAGATAATGTAGAAAGACATTATTCTTACCTGTTACATATAGTCTTGTCCTTGAGCTTCCAAGTCCACTGTCACAGTGGATTATTTAGTTACAAAAACATGTACACTGAACCTCATGTCATAACTCAACCAGAATAAGGTCATGTTGCCAAGCAAAGCTAGGAGTAATGTAATATGCTGAGAATATGCTCTGAGGGCACTCTCATTCTGTCTTGGAGTCATGGAAGGTTGCAAAAAGCCATACCTAAAACCTTGGGAACCACATCTCATAAATAATGGAGAATAGTCTCAAGCATGGTAAATTTACTAGTCACACCATTGAACTTGAGAGATCATTCCTGATAACCTATGTGTAGGATTTGAAAATAATGCTAGCAGAACAGAACTGTGGAGATATGGTAAACAATCACAATCTTTGCACTGATGACGTTTGCCAGAAAATGACATTGATTACTCTAATTGTGGTGGTAAGAGGAGAAAAAGAAGATTGTTTGAGTGGCACAGATAAGATGCAAAAGATCTGTGAGGGGCCATGTTAAATTAGTGAATTTGAGAAGTAGTTACTAATGACATTTGACATTCATACTTCCATCCTGACTCCTGGGAAAGGAAAATAAAAAAGAGGATACAGGGAGAAGCAAGCCCTGAATGTGAGCCAAGAGACACACTGAGGTGTGTGAGATATCTGAGGTGCATCTAAGGGTGAGTGAAAGACCAAATTTGTATTTGAGAAAAGAAATGCGCATGACTGTCAGATAGCTGATGAATGATGGAATTGCCTTAAATTAGAAACAAAGGCAGGTGAATTGGTTGAAGTTATTGGTAGAAGGAAGACAGTGAGAACTGAACAGATTGATGTAAGAAGCAGTCGCTGAAATGATAAGTAGAGACAGGAGGAGACAGGTGAGGGTGTTGGACAAAATAAGGAGGTGCCTACAAAAGACCCTAGAGCATCCCACACTGTACTTAAGGCATCCTGCATGGGAGGATCAAATACAGTATTTGTTAAAGAGCAATTGTTGACACAAGCAGAGTCAATGTAACTTGCCCCTAAGTACAACTCCACTAAGTTTGTGTTAGTGGCCCAAGAATTATAGGCCATTACCTACAAACTACTTACAGTGAGCTGTAAAGGACTGCTGGACAAAGAGAGGAAAGAGTTTGCGGTAAGGATAGCTATGGAGAGAAATAGGGAAGAGTGTGGGAATATTAGAATAGCAGGTTTTCTAGAGTGGTCAACACATACTAAATACATGAAAGTGGCAGAAGAACCAAGAAAGAAAGTAAGGAAGAGCAGAGATGTAGACCATAGTGTACACAGAGCCCAACAGACACTGGAAAGGGTGGCTGAAAATCAGGATGAGTCCTAAGATGGAAGGAATCCCAGTGCAAGTTTTGTATGACAGAGATCTCCCAGATAAAGACCAAATCATGGCAAGCGGAGGGTGCTGAGAGATTCTGGGATGAGGGGAAAAAGAGAGAAAAAGAGAGGAAGGCCGAGAAGACAGAAAGAGTCAGAGGTAATGTGTGCCAAGAAGGCAAGTGTGAACAAGGTCCCAACGAAACTGAAGGAGCATACAGGACCACACAGCAGGTAGAAAAGTCAGGAAGCACAAATGATGCTGTCCCTCAAGGGACCATGGGTCACTCTCCTTAGACAGGTTAGAAGCATCAACCAAAGAGAAAAGAGGCGAATCGAATAGGCTTGGAATGCGATACCGATGGACGGAGAAGGCTATGCTCACCATACAATGAGAGGCCCTCGAGAAATTGAACATAGCAGTGACTGTGGCATGGTGACTGTGGTAGAAAATGGGCAGAGGCCCAGGGTGGAAGAGTGTAAGGAAATGGATCTAGAAGAAGGATGAAGTAGCAGGTTGGGAAGAAATAGAAATGAGATAAATCATCAGTAGGAATTGGAATTCAATGAAGGGAATTTAGAGGAGAGAGAATGCTGGTCCCAATCAGGAATATCCAGGAGTGGAGTTGTATACCAACCGGAGGAAGGTGTCAAGGTATTTCATGTGGTTAACAGGAACACCTCATAAAAAGATGCTCCCCCTACTAGTACAGGAAGTGCAAATAAATTATGTCCCCTGGCAAACCCAGGACCTAGATGGGCTGGTAAGAGGCCTACGTAACTAGCATGAAGAGGCATTGAAATGGATAAAAGATTCAGAGGAGAAAAAGCAGGGAAAATTGCTAGCCATAGGAGACATCAAGGCATTACTGGCCAGAGCAATAGGGGAGGATGACACAGGAATACTGAGAGTTACCCTGGCTGGAACACAGCAAGGAACAGGGCCAGATGTAGATGCAGTAGAGTTTAATCCCTACAGAAATAGGCTATGGAGGGCCTTGAGAGTGGTGTACCCCCACCAGACTAGATTTGAGCAACCTCCAACCTCCATTACTGAGATAGAACATCCAGTGGCTTATTACCAGCAGATTCAGAGAAAGTGGAAACAGGAAGTGGACCAGACACCAGACAGGGATCAGCTGCACACCATGATGTTCAGAAAGATAGTGCTAGAAGGCCTGCCTGAATCAGTGAGGACAAAAATAGAATATGTAGTGGGTATATACACAAAAGCAGAGGCAGATTTCCTGGAACAAATAACACATGCTCTGGAGAGACATAGAAATGCAGAGAAGAAGCTAAAGGAGCAGAAGAGAGATGTCCTGCAAAAGGTAGCTCAGCTACAGTTGGGAGAGTTGACTGCAAAGAATAAAATGAAGGACAAGCCCCTACTGGCTGAGGAGCAAGCAAGCCCAAGCCACCAGATAGTAGCAATGCAGCAACCCCAGCCCTGTGTGAGCCAGCTGACTCTCCCAAACCACCAAACTCAGATGCATGAACCACCCCAGTAGGTTCCCCCAGTGACCATGCCTACAACCCAGGTGCTTCAGGTGCCTATGATGATTTATGCCCAGATGCCCCAGGCTAAGTAGCCACCTGTCATCCTGCATCCCTACTTCATGAGGGTAAGAGGCCCCCAAGGGCCTTTGTGTTGACAGGATGAGAACAACAGTGGGCAGGACCAAGATTTCCATTGGGGCACTACTGGAGTTGGCCAGAGTGGAAATTTCTTGAGGGACTGCCCAATGTGACCATGGCAGGGAGGAGGTGCCCCTAGCAACCAGGCTCCACAGGCCCAGAACCCTGGGTAGGGCCCAACTCAACTTCTAAAGAGGCCCAGAGAAGCCAACCAGGGAGACCCAACTTCCTACGATCACCTTGAAAGTTGAGCCAATGCTTCAGGTTTGATTGAATGGCAGTCTTACTCCCATGATGATAGATACTGGAGCAGTGAACACATGTGTAAGTCTAATTATGCTACTCATCTCCCCAGGTTAGGCAAATATGCCAAGAGACTCGGCTTCTTGGGATGAACACAGCTTATTCCAATGACAGCTCCAGTATGCCTCACAACAAAGGATAAAGTGGTCCAAAATCCCAATATTAGTGATAGAAAATACTCCGGTAAATTTATTGAGAAGAAATACGCTGTGTAAATTAAATCTGCAGATTTGGTGCACACTGGAAAGGAGTGCACATCGATAAAAAATGGAGTGGCCACACAAATTATACAGAGTTAAAAAGAGTGAACTCTATATAGCAGGCATGGCCAATGTGTATAGGAAGTATTTATGAAGCACTGCGAGAGTTGCTGTGTAAGTGGGGAAAATACACCTACTCTGATGCACAGAAAATGAGAGGACCCACATTGCCTTTCCACTGTACAATTAAGTTTCAACCAGGCCAAAACATATGGTTCAAAAAACTGTGGGAGCAAGAAACAAAGGGAGAGAGAATTCAAATAGTGTCTGGCTACACCATACACCGAGGGAGTGGCCATGAATGCGGAACGAAATGAGTTCATCAATAAGTGGTCCAGGTGCAGGTGCAGGTGCAGATGTTCCAGGTACAGTACCACATTTCACTGTCTTAGTCAGTCAAGGATTCCTGTCAAAAAGTTTAGGACCAATGATGAAAAGAGCAGAAACAATAAGGTGGAACTGGTCCTCAAATCTATTGTTGCTATATTCATAGGATGGCACAATGAAGAAGATCTTGTTTGGAACATCAGCTATGGGAGTCCCAGAGCAGGTGGAGGTGTCAGTGGCAGGGATAGTGATGGTAAACCTAGGGCAAGAAATGACTAAGGATGCCATGGAATTGAAGGACCATATTCTGTTACAAGTGCCCAAACGCTTATGGTCACAGCATGATATGAATGTGGGCCTAGTGGAAGGAACCAGACCTGGAGTACGCCAGCCCCAAGAACCTCAGTTGTTGAAGCAGGAAGCAGTGTTGAAGCAGGATGCAGTGCAAGGCATAGAAAAGACTATTTGGGGACTCAGGGAAGCATGAGTGCTAATTCCTACATCAAGCCCCTGCAACATGCCTATCTTACCAGTACAGAAGGCAGACAAATCTAAGTGGAGACTAGTCCATGACTTGAGAGCAGTAAATGAGGAGGTAGAATTTTACCCATCTGAAACAAACATCACTCAGGTGTTACAACACCAACAAAGGCCATTAGCAGATATATGGTGTATGTGTGGAGGGATATGCTCCCTTCCTCCATTTTGGGCAGGCTTCTGCACCAGGGTAATGTTACAAAACGTATGTAACAAACGTACAAATGTTCAAGGAAGGAGACGAGACAGTCCTGGAAATGGGTAACCATGAAATTGCAGCAGGGTTTGAATAAATAAGCTCCCAGGTAGAGATAAAAAAGGGAAGTAAAGAATTCTCCACAGATTGGTTCACAAATCTATTTGGTCTAATCTATCAGTGGGGTGGCTGGATAGTGAAAATGGCAATGAACGTGGGGGTAATACTGTTAGTAGCGGCGCTGTTTGTGCTGTGTGCTGCCCCTCCTAGAGAAACTGCGTCTGACGTCCCAAACCCTTTTACAATCCTTTTGCAGATAACTCCTAATATCACTAAAACATCTGAAACTGAAACATCTTGTGGCAGAGAGTCATAAGACTCCAATTCGTCCAGACAAATGTCAAGTTCTTAGGGCACAACATTTCAGCATTAGACATGTCTCTCAGTGAAGACCTTGCAGCAGCCATACAGAACATTCCAAAGCCTCTCACTAAGAAGCAAATTATGACATTACTGGGCATGTGTTCTTACTGTGGTGCCTTCATACCTATCTGTGCTGTTCTTGAGTCCCCTCTCAGCTCTCTAATCCATGGGAAGGGGCTCCAAGCAGATGACAGGATCATCTGGACTCCCCAGGCTGCGAAAGCTTTTACTCAAAGTGGCTCTTCAGCGCACACCCACACTGGGCATTCCTGATCAAACATGTTCATTTATACAAATGTTTGATGAGAAAGGTGGATGCATGATTTCTATGCTACCGCAACATCATGGAGGTAAGCTAAGATATGCATATTATTCACCTAAGCCTAACCCAGTAGCAGCAGGCCTCCCACTTTGTCTTAGGGCTGTTGCTGCTGTAGTGAAAGCCGTGGTGGCCTCTAGAGACAACACGGGCTATTTATCTCTCTTAGTTCCTCAAGCTGTGTCTATGCTTTTGCCCGAGCAGAAAACTTCTCACTTGTCAGTTTCCCACTGGCTGAGAATACAATGCTGTGCTACTGGAAATGCCACACATCACTTTGCATTGCTCTATGTTAAATCCTGTTACCCGCTTGCCAACTGAGGATGATGGGTAGCCTCACTTTTGTGTCACTACTGTTTTTCATGTTTGTAGCCCATGTCCTGACCTGAGTGAGATTCCTCTGCAAAATCTTAAACTCATCCTCTTTGTTGACAAATCTGCACTCAAGGATCTAGCCACAGGTTAAAACCATAAGGATTTTGCAGTTACTGTATGTTGAGCTATTCCACAATTGTTTCTGGCTCGCTTCCAGGTAAATACCCAGCACAGGCTGTTGAGCTAACAGCTCTGACAAGAGACCTGCATACTAGTCAGCAATGATCTACATGGACAGTAGGTATGCTTTTGGGGTTGCACATGATTTTTGCACCTTGTGAAAACACAGTGGGTTTCTAACTTCTAAGAAAAACTGTAGCTCATCATTTTCTGATTAAGGAGCTCTTTGATGCTATTTTGCTTCCCAAGCAGATTGCAATTTGTAAATGTGATGTGCACACTAACTCTTCAGATCCAGTGTCTCCAGGTTATGCTGCTGGAGATGCTGTGGTGAGACACTCAGCTTCCATGAGCCTTTCATGTGTATGCACTAAAAATACTGCCTATGTGAAGCGTGATGGTGTGTGGTATGGTCCTCATACTGCTCCTCGTGTGTTTGATAAACCCTGTCTGCATAGCTGATGTTTCCATTATTTTGCTAAGTTGATACATGGGCAAGAAAAATATGCCATTGAAAAAATCTCATGGCACACCAACATCCCAAATGTTACAAAATGGAAAATAGTACCCTATAGGTACTTAAAGGCCCATATGTAACACTGACAGTCAAGAATTGTCTCCCCTTGGCCTTCTTCCCCAGACTTGAAGCTCATGCAAATGCCAGGTGGAGGACACTGAACCACTGAAGACGAGTAAAACATTAAACTTTGACAATAGCAAGCAAGGATGAGTCCTACACTGTAAGTTGATCAGCTAACAAATATGTTTGCAATGTTTTTATAATTTGCAAATTATAATACAGCTCATATGGATTTTTTATAACTCATAAACAGTTATAAACAGATATAAACAATTTATTTAGGTAAATATCAGGAAACACATTCAGATCAGTCCAAAACAAGGAGAAAATCAGGTGATCCACAAACAACACACACTAGGCAAATACAATAAACTGGAAAACAGAGCAGAATCAAAAATCCTGAATGCACAAGAGCAACATGACAAGAGGTTGGTCATAGAAAAGAGAGGTATTGACAGGCAACACCGACAGGAGTGGACACAAGTGCAGATCCGTGTCTTAATGAGCAGAAGTATCAGAGAACAGTAATCCAATAACGTAGTCAAACAGGCAGGGGTCAATCGATCGGGCAAACAGTACAAAGTAGAGCAGGCAAGGTTGTAAACTAAAACGCTAGCAAAAGATAAAAAAACCTGAAGAGTAATCACAACAAAAACCGCTTGGCAGATAGAGAGACTTGCAAACTATTGCTTCGCAAGGAGCATGAGTGAGAGTGGGTGTATAGATAGTCAGTGAGGAGGGTGTGGTGTAAATTGGCTGCAGCTGCAACCAATTAGAACTCCGGGGAATGAGCCCTAGTGCCTGAGTATTCATGGGCGTTGGAGTCTAGGTCAGAGGCAGGCCTGACAGGTATGTTCTAAACAATGCTTTGCAAAGTCATAACAAGAGTTGAGTCCTTAAACACCTAGTCTGAAAATTAACCGAAATGCAGAACAGCTGATAACTGAAGTTTGGTCAGGTGCCAATGATCAGGGAGGCAGAGAGCAGAGAGGACAAGCTAGCTCATCTGGTGTGACTGATAGAAGTTAACATCAGTGTATATTAGCATTACAGCATTAGCCAGCACTAGTAGGAATCACTTCACCAGCTGTGTTCCTAAAATACTTGCTAACTTCATAACCTAGCTGAAGCTCATTAGTTTCCTTTTTAGGGGAAAATTAGCCAATTCAACATCAGCCTTAAAATTCTTCTGGGCTCTTGGCTGTCTCCATTTTTCAAATACATCTCCTTTCTGTTATTAGTTATCATTCTTGATCATAAACATATCAATATTTCAAGATTTTTCGTAATAAACGAAAAATTTATATTTTGTAAAGTATTTTGTAGTATATAAAGTAATTTTCAATTCATTTTATATGGAAAATTAATATAAGCAAATTAATCTGTTTTTTTTACATGTTTATCAATACAGTTTTTCCTCATTACTGAAGCACAAAAATTTGTTCATGTATCACAAAACCAAAACTCTTAAGTCATTCTCAAAAACCCACACATTTCTAATATAAGTCATAATCACAATCACCTCTTTCAACATGTTTCAATATGCAAAACCTTTCTACAAAACCTTACACAAAAGTGTATTCATTGCATGATACAGCTATTCATTCAGAAAACACATGCTGTCTATATTTAACTCAAATCATCAATACCTGAACTCAAAGACCACACCGTTCTCCAGGTGAAAACAATAAGGCTCAAAATTGTTAACACAGCAATCAGAATTGCAGGGCCAATTTGTATTTGTACTTTCATTTGTATTTTCTTTGAAACAATGGATGAGACAAATAGTCTTAGATGAAATCTGTGCTACAGTAGTTCATCATGTGCTGGTGCATGGGAGGACTATGAGAAGCTGGACAACTAGTATAATCAAATGTAATGTTTGTTGGGTTGGTCAGAACACATACGCATGTAGACAGGAGATGGCAGGTAAAACTCAGCTTGAGTTTATTATATACACTATAATACACTAAATACACATGGAGCAGAGGTACAAAAACGGCATGCAGAGAGAGTAATCAAAACCAAGCAGGGGTCGAGTGATGAACAAACAGAGTCAGAAGGGGCAATCCAAAAGAGTAGTCAAACAACACAAAACTGAGTCAAACACGGATAATCAAAATACGGGTAATATACCCTCAGCAGGAAAACACAGTGGCTAACCTATAATGCTTCGCAAGCAAGAAGCGCAAATCCAGTCCTTAAAAACATTGCACAATTAGTCCATGAATGAGAGCTACCTGCTCCCCGCTGATTGGCCTACTGGCAGGGAGCAGGTGCTCATGGGAACTGTAGTCTGTGTAGTTCGGGTGTTCGTTCAAATGCGGAAGCTTGTGCTGAGGCTTGTTCTTGAGCGATGGCCGTGACAGGAACTGGCTCTTTGACTTGAGTGGCGGCCGTGACAGGAGCGGACTCTGTGACCTGGGCCAGAGCCATGACAGGAGATGCATCGAAACTTTAGTAGGCCTTGAGAGATGCGCCGAAACTTTAGTCAGCCTTGAGAGATGCTCTGAGGCTTTAGCAGGCTTAGAGAGATGCGCCGAAACTTTAGCAGGCCTGGAGAGATGCGCCGAAACTTTAGCTGGCCTGGAGAGATGCGCCGAAACTTTAGCAGGCCTTGAGAGATGCTCTGAGGCTTGAGCCGGCTCGGAGAGGCGCGCTGTGGCTTGAGCGAGCTGGCTCGGAGAGGCGCGCTGTGGCTTGAGCGAGCTGGCTCGGAGAGGCGCGCTGAGGCTTGAGCTGGCTCGGAGAGGCGCGCTGAGGCTTGAGCTGGCTCGGAGAGGCGCGCTGAGGCTTGAGCTGGCTCGGAGTGGCGCGCTGAGGCTTGAGCTGGCTCGGAGAGGCGCGCTGAGGCTTGAGCTGGCTCGGAGAGGCTTGAGCGATGGCCATGACAGGAGCTGGCTCGGAGAGACGTGCTGAGGCTTGAGCGATGGCCGTGACATGAACTGGCTCTTTGACTTGAGCGGCGGCCGTGACAGGAACGGGCTCTGTGACCTGGGCCGGAGCCATGACAGGAACGGGCTCTGTGACCTGGGCCGGAGCCGTGACAGGAGCGGGCTCTGTAACCTGGGCCGGAGCCGTGACAGGGGCGGGCTCTGTGACCTGGACAGGAGCCGTGACAGGAGCGGGCTCTGCGACTTGGGCCAGCACCGTGACAGGAACTGGCTCTTCGACTTGAGCGCTCAGAGGAACAGGCGGTGCAATTGAGAGAAGCACAGGCTCCCTCACTTGTGCTCGCACTCGAACAAGCTCCGTGACGAGGGCTCTTATGGGGACAGGTTCAGGAATGTGTACTGGGGCTGTTACATGTACCAGGACTGGCTCCGTGAAGAGTACAGGATCAGTAATGGGTGCTGGAACAGGCTCCCTGACGTGTGCTCTTGTTAGAGCAAGCTCCGTGACTCGTGCCTTTGTTGGAGCAGGAATAGGTTCCAATATTGTCACAGTCTCTATGATGTTTACAGGAACGAGTTTAGCGAGTCAAGCCAGCACAAGTGCTTTAGCCCGTACTGGAACACGGACGAGCGCTGGAACTGTCTCTGTAGCCATGACGTGGGTAGTCTCTCTGGCCATTAAGTGAATCTTCTCCCCCTGAGCGACCTTGGCTGGAAGGGGAGCGGCACTATGATCTGGCTCCGACTTGGACTTGCGCTTTGACCTCCTTCTGGACTTGGACTTTGGCGTTGAGATGGGTTCCGAATCAGTAGCCTCCCTGTTGGCCTCCTTTTTTGCCACTGGAGGGGGCCCTGGAATGATTGTTTCCTCCTTAGCCATTGGAGGGTGCTCTGAAGCGGTTGCCTCCTTTTTGCCACTGGAGGGAGCTCTGGAGTGGTTGCCTCCCTTTTTAGCCATTGGAGGGAGCACTGGAGCGGTTGCCTCCTTTGTGCCACTGGAGGGGGCTCTGGAGCGGTTGCCTCCCTTTTTAGCCATTGGAGGGAGCTCTGGAGCGTTCCTCATTGCTGCATGTATCTGGGTTAGTTCGCTGGAACATCTCAGTGTAATCACCCCCCCCCAAAAAAATTTTTTCTTGGGGTTGTTTCCTCTGCCTGGACTCACCTCTTGTCTCATAATACACCTTGAGAGATTCTCCGAAGTCCTTTTGGTTCGTTAGGCAGGGGTGCGCCTTGCTGATGAGGCTCTCAGCGTATATACGTGATGGGCCAGTTAACCAGTAGATCAAGATTTGTACCCAAATGTCCTCGGCAGGTTTTGGCTCCAGCAGATCCTAATAAAACAGCCTGCACTGGAGCAAGAAGCCATTCGAGGGGAATTCCACTCCGTCATACTGAGCAGGAGTGTCCAAACAATATCGCTGCCGAAAGCATGGCGTGATGTGTATACGGCCATCCTATGACTCTCCGCTGCATTTCTGGTCCGGCGAAGAATTCTGTAATGTTAGCTGGGGTTGGTCGGAACACATGCGCAGGTAGACAGGAGATGTAGGCAGGTGAAACTCAGCTTGAGTTTATTTTGTATATACACTATAATACACTATATACACACGGAGCAAAGGTACAAAAACGGCATGCAGAGAGAGTAGTCAAAACCAAGCAGGGGTCGAGCGATGAACAAACAGAGTCAGAAAGGGCAATCAAAAAGAGTAGTCAAACAACACAAAACTAAGTCAAACATGGATAATCAAAACACGGGTAATATACACTCGGCAGGAAAACACAGTGGCTAACCTATATAATGCTTCGCAAGCAAGAAGCGCAAATCCAGTCCTTAAAAACACGGCACAATTAGTCCATGAATGAGAGCCACCTGCTCCCCGCTGATTGGCCTACTGGCTGGGAGCAGGTGTTCATGGGAACTGTAGTCCGTGTAGTTCGGGTGTTATCCGTTCAAATGCGGAAGCGTGTGCTTCCGCAACGGAGATGAAGCGCCCGCTGTGCGCGTGGCCGAGATTTCTCCGTGCGCTGAGCAGGGAGCTGGGTATTACACCAAACTTAAGCTGTTATACACTTGCATCTATTGTCTGTACTTTTAGAAGGGAAAACAGGTGTATGCCTTGTTGTGAATGTAATATATGAAATGTTGTAGTGTATACTGAATTTTCACTTTGTGTTCAATGTAGTTTTATCAGAGGAATAAATGACTATTTTTTTGTCAACTCTAATTTTCAGAACAGACAGCAGGCCATCTGCTGGAGTTAGGTGGTGACATCTTTCAGCTGAGCAAGAGACTGGCAAATATGGTCATTGCCAACAATGCCAGATGCTTGAGGGAAATTCAAGCATGAATTGTTGAAGACCAGGTAGAATTCCAAGGCACTGACAGCATCAACATTTCAACCATTGACCGAGTTCTTTAGAGGAACCACATTAGGACCAAGCAGCTTTACCGTGTGCCTTTTGAAACATATTCAACCAGAGTTAAGGAATAACAATTCTAGTATGTGCAGGTAATTGCTTGACTGTACAGATTTTTAGAGTCTATAGTATGGCTGATCTCTCTAGCATATCAGCACTGTACTGTTGACTATTTCTTCTTTTAGCTTAATTTATTTACAGTATTACTAACAGTGAGAGTCCCACTGGAGCAACTTAAAGGTAAAATAAACGCTTTGCTGAAGTACAGTGGTAGCAGCTCTTGGATTTGGATGTGCAACCTTCTGGTTCAGAGCCCAGTACCTTAACCTCTAGGATACTAGATGTTACCCACCTACCCACATGTGTTACAGTAGTGCACTAAGGTACTCTATTTATAGTAATGTGTGTATTTTGGTATATTTGAGTGGGATGCCATGGATGACATCTTCATAGATGAGGCAAGCTTCAACCTTACAAAAAGGTGCTCAAGGGAGCACAACATAATTGATCATCATGCTGTCAAGTTCTAGGTCAGTAGGGAGGCAACGTTGCTATAGTTGCAGGGAGGCAACTATGCACTATGCGTAGCTATAATAATATTTTATAGCCATCTAATATGGCACTTCTGCTCCAATTTTTAGATCTGCTCCATCATAACATTCTGTAACTGGAAGGGGAGGCAGGGGACTAGAGCGAGCCCAAAATGTTGTCATTTGTGATAAAGTGAGTTTCCGTTGGGCTGCTCTGGTTCACACCTGGATCCAATGATCAACCCAGGTTCACCAGTCTTTTTCTGCCAGCATATTCCCCATTTCTAATTCTGATAGAGGAATTGTTTTTCTGCCTGGCGGTGGAAAGTATATGACCATAAGGCAATGGGTTTCCACATGATTCAATGTAGTACTAAACAATTCAAAATTCAATGTAGTACTAAACAATTACTGGATAAGGGAATATTACTGTATTGGTACAAAACCTGACCATAACAATGTCACACTAAAAAACATGTAGAGTCCATACATGTTATTGGTTATATTCCATATTTCATATTCCAAACGCTTTATGGACAAATTCCGTGAATGTTCAGGTTACTGAGCATTTGCATCAGTGATTTCATCTTGTCTTAGTGCTGGGTCAGGCTAAATCTCATCAACATCATAGAGGAGGTTTTTCACTTACCAGGCAGTATGGGAAAAATGCCTTTGTGTGCCTTATTCAACCCTGGATTAACAATAGGCACATCACCACAGCCTCCAGGATGTTTTGCTGTATGTAGGGGTTAACCAAAAGAGACCTGTTAAAACAGGTATTACAACTGTAGCAATAAAATGCATTACAATGTAAAGACAAGTATAAAAACTGCATTAAACTGTTTGGTAGCTGTAACATTTCTTTTGAATCCCTAATAAGAATGAGATTTTGTTTTATCCAACATGA
>JAQQZR010000601.1:0-13781 GCA_030068235.1 Notoglanidium macrostoma | reverse complement strand
TATGTCATTCCTGGTGGTGTGTTTTGTCTTGTTGGTGATTCACAGGAACACTGGCTATGTAGGTGAGCGGATGATTTAGTATTAGTTATAATAAGTTCAGTAATTAAAATATCTTAATTATTGAAAACTTGATTGACTTTTTAGTGTTCTCATTGAAGCATTATGTAGTCATATTTCTAGCAAAGGACTAAAAAATATCTTGCTCTTTCTTTCTTTCCCAGGACCACCTGGCTGTAAGGTGGGAATACATCCTGGATTTGGTACTTTAATTGTTGTAATGGTGTTAATAAAGGATGTTTGTTAAATCGTTATTATTGTTAGACTGTAGTCATGAGGCGTTATGTAGTGTCATGCTGTCATGCCCCTGAAAAATCTTGTCATTTACTCACAGCTGTACCCTGGTCAAGGTCGTGACAGAACCTGGAGGAACCGTAGTCCTGTAGAAACGTTCCTGAACGACCTACAGGTGTAGGAAACGCTTCCTCAGCATCTGGGCCAAGTCACCTGTGAGCAAAGGTTAGTTTTTGATTGGTCATGTTGTACCTTTTAGAAGGACGACTGAGGGGCAAGAGGGGGGAAAAAACACTGCGCACATTAATATTATACACACGGGAGAGAAGTTATATTGGACAATTGCAACATTAAATTATTTCAAAAGACAAATGATTTTGCAGACTATGGATTTGTTGTATTGCATAATTTTGAGCGTACTGTGGTTTTTAAACTAATTTAATACATTTATTTATGTATTATGTCTGCAGTTTATCCCATGTCCTTTTTTTTTTTTTTTTAATACAATTCAGCTGATTTCTATCACTTGCTTTTCCCTAAACTGTTGCAAGTTTGCAGTTTTAACCACTGGGTGCTGCTTGTAAGACCAGTCTAGCTTGTCCAGTAGCCTCACTACTGCTTTTATTTATTTATTTTTTTGGTAACATTCATCCTTGGTTTTTTTCCCACAGGATAGAGCTGTTTTTCAGCGGGATGGAAAACATCGATGCCGTCTATCATGTCCGAATTTACTGCGAGTAAAAGGTTTCCCTTCTTGGTGTCTTCAAACCTGCGCTTTTTAGCCGATTAAATCGGCCCGTGGTTGGTTTGGGCAGGTGTGAACCAAAACGACCGCGCCAAGACCCGCTTGCCTGGTATTTTGCCCAGATGATTACCGAGAGTATTGGTGAACTCTGATGTAGCTCCATGTTGTATTGCGTGGCAACTTTTCTCATACCGAAACATCCTGTCCAGAACTTGGGACCTTCTTTCTGTATTTATTTACTTGGTCTCGCCCCAGACCAGCAAGTGTGATGAACATTCTCATGTGGTTTTGTAGTGTTGCATTTTGGCTTGCTTGGGTTTTTCTCAGTGTGTGAAGAAACCAAACAAAGTGGAAAATGCTCGTAGTTTACAAACTCGACAAGAATCAAGTTTCCGAACTCGGGGGGCCGAGCAAATGGACTGTAGGTGGGAACGCGATATAACTGTCTGAATGGGAAAAGGGTGAAATGGGAACTTTCCATAAGGTTAAATCTAACAATCAGAGGTTAAAATGCACAATTCTATGCACTGTAATGGTAAGCAAATCACTGATAACCCGTTAGCACTTATTAACTCGAATCCTCGAGTCCCTCGTACACACACTTCCAGTGCGTGTTGGCGACGCAAAGTGTCTGTGGTTTTATATGACTTCGGACTTTGTTAAAGAGTTAGGAGAAGTTTAATCATAAACCTGGATTCAGAAGGTCACAATCCCACTTTTTTTCTTTCTCATGGCAGGATCAGCAGTCACGTGCCGACGTCCCAGCAGTGAGTAACGAGTGTCGGATCTGACCAACGCACGAACTAAAACCTGCATGAAATTTCCATCTAAATGACATGACCTGGTGTACGTGTTGTCTTTATCCTTTTGGATGTAATGAGTGTTCGAGTGAAGTGAATAGGGTTTGTTGTTTTTTCCTCTCTCTCCCCGGACAGAAAATGAACCCATGAGCATGAATTAGCCTGAAAGATCAAACACAAGTGGGTATGCCATGTCCAATAATAGCCATGATCGTGCGAAGTGACCTTTGTAAGAAATGCCCTTTCAGCGAATTTCTTTACTATATTCTGGACCAATTTAAATATTTATATTAATGATCACTTCAAAAGTTCAGTAGATCATGGAAATGAGTAGAATTAGAAATACATAATTCCCACTTTGTAATATAACTTGAGGCAATTTGGATGTAGTAAAAGTTTCCGTCTAAAGGTCATGTGCTGTTTAACAATAGTAACTTAAGTACATTGTACTAAACTAACTATATGTTGTGCTGTACATGTATGATTTTCTGATTTATATTAAAGAAATTAATTAGTATTTACGTTGTAGTCCGTCCCCCCTTCCCAAAAAAAATCTGAACATTCAGTTGCTTTAAAGATGGTTAAATAGGATTTAAGTAATAAAATTATGTAATGATATTTGGTCTACAATGCTGCATCGTTGTGAGAAGTGGGAATTCCAGCTGATGGAGCAACACAGGAAAGGCTTTGCTTTGTGAAAGGCATGTGATGAGCCATAAGGCTGCCACTGAGTCACTTAAAAAAATGACAAATGTGGTAATGAGTGAAATAAAGCTATTGGCGGTATTATATTATGGCTAAATTTGCATGTTTTGGGTGTACGTGTACAGAGGAGGCTGTGAGATCGGTTGTCCTCAAGTCAAACAATTACACAATGTAATGTGTAGAAGGTCAAGGCCATTATTTATTCATAGGCTTTATTTATACATGAAGATAGGTCCACAGTCATTCCACTGCCAAAGAGAAATGACTTTGCAATCACATCTCATAAGAAATAACTGGTTCCTCTAATATTTGGCCTACATGCGTGTTTTTAATTAGAAACTTGGACATGCTGCGTCATCAGTTAGTAACTAAATGCTACTTGGATGAATAATGCTCGATAAATTTACGAGACACTGCTAGTTCCACCATTTTATTGGGCCATGCTGTGTGATTTAACATGAATTTAAAGTCTCCCATACCTGGGGAAATTTCCAATTATGTTTCCTAGATTTGTTAGGATTCAGTGTGAGTTCTTGACTTGGGCCTGGAAAAGATGTTTCTGCAGGGCTTATTATAAAAGTACCTTTCAGTTCTACTGCAGGGTACCTTGCTGTAGAGTGAGGGGGGAAATTTTGCCGTTCAGTTGGAATTAAAAATGATTCAGTTCCACCGGTACGCCTAATTATTGCTTACGTACTTGTGTACTACCACCGCCATGTTTCACAGCTCAGGGATATTAATGGATGGTCACTATGTTCTCCACAATTCCTTTGATCGTCACTTTGGTCCAGGTTTATCTGTCTGTAGGACTTGTCCCAATAACTGTACAGGACTTTTCCAAGTAACTTTTCTGGGATTGGGTCATGTGTTCTGGCTTTTCTTAGTGCCCTACTTGGAGCATGTTCTAAGGCTTTTCTACTTTTCAAAGTCCAGCTGGCAAAGTTGAATAAACTTGCCTTTTTTATTTAACACCAGTCGCCAGCAAAGCAGCCTCCTCAACGTGAACATGTGTTTTTTATTTATTTTTTTTATTTTATTTTATTTTATTTATTTTTTTTTTTAAATACTTTCCAAGCTCAGTTGGAGAGAGCCTTTCCTAAGGTTATTTTTTTGAAGGGGAAAAACCTCTCTTGTGGACTTGCTAATGTATTCTTTTTGTTGTAAGTTTGGACAAACCTAGTCCTGCAGCTTGGTGAATTTTTTTTGTTCATATTTGGAGGTGGAAGATGATATTCGATTCTTGTCTTCCGTGGTGGTTGCCGAATTTTCTCTCTTGGTGATGCATGATGTTCATATTGCGTCTACCGAGATCTGCATGTCGACCCTTCCTGGAGCTCTTGCACACGTGCGCTCCCTGAAAAGAAATCGCATTTCTAGCCCAGTCTTTGAAGCCCAACAGCTTTGCTTGGGTCTCGGTACACCTTTAGGCTTCTTGGATGCTTTAAGGTGTGAAGGCTCAGATAGTCGACTCTTATTTGTCTGGTTTCCTTCAAGTGATTCGTACAAAACAAGCTCCAGTGTCAGTTCCTGCTGTGTATTTTCCCTTTTAAAAAAGTTCCAAAGGTTCCACATGGGTTTGTTTGATAATTAAGGGCCCTTAGGCTCTCCTAAGGCTTTGCTTGGAGCTCCTTCTCATGAGGGAACACTGATGGTTCTTAATGGAGTCTTCTAGAGGAACGACCCAAGAATCGGGTATAAATTAGCTTTTACTTGCGTCGCTTACGTTGATGTACCATTGGAGCTGGTCCAGTGAGAAGCATCAAGGTAAGCATGACATGGAACATTGCCATTTCTACATTGCATCAGCCAGCAGGAAGGTGATTGCATACGTTTCCGTCTGCTGCCCTGGTAATCGTGTGGAAAAAGGCAGCGCAAGGGATGCTCCCTGATATCAGTATCACTTCTGGGAACGGCAGCCATGGAGACCTTGTGAACGAACTCTGCTGAAATTCTTCAGGGAGCTCCACATAAAGGCTGGTGTCTATGACTTAGTAATTCTTTTGAGCTTGCTGATATCGGAGACGTCATGGAGATCTGCTTAATTCCACATGCAACAACTGTTGACGCGATGCTTGTTTATCCAGAAATCATTGTACTCTGGACAGGTTAACCAACTGTCCAAACGTACGTGTACGATGTAGTGCCTTTTTAAAGCCCAAGGCCCCTCCACAAAGAATCCTCAATAAATAAATTTAAAAATGTATTTATTGCATTTTCTTTTTTATCCTGCATTTGTCACCATCTCTCTCTATCCAAATATTTCATAAGAGCACAAGGAATCGGTCCAAATACTCCATTTCTGTTCTAGTCCTAAGTGTGAATAATAAATGTAGGACACCAGGCACGACCGTGCCTCGCTTCTTGTGCTAATGTGCATTCCCAGGGATGTAACCCAGTCAGTTAACCGCATCACCGACTCCTTATGCATCACGGTGACTCAGCAGGTCACGTACACGCACGGAGACGTATCCTCTAGGGGCTTCTGTACGCTGGAAACCTGATCAGACATGACCGTGTAAGCTGGTGTCCAACTTGTATGTAGAAAATGCATCGACTACCTTAACCTTAGAACCAGTTTATTTAAATATGATCCATACAGACATCTACCAGGGTCCGGACCGTGACCTGAATACAAGAACCGGTGTTCAGTCTTTAGTGTGTGAATCCAAGAGCTGCTGTTCTTTATTCATGCAGAGGATTAAGCTACTGAATATTCCCAGGTTTGTCCTCATGAATCCAGACCACACTGCTTTCAGTAGGGCTCAAAACATTAAACTGGGACGGTCATCGTGATGCATCGACGATGTTTTGTTGAACCTTTTTTGTTTTAAAAATGTTTGTTGTATGATCCTGAAGATCAGTGGAAAGTTGTTGACCTTCTGATAAAGGCATCCAATTGAAAGTTTTTCAACCATTTCCCTCTTGATTTGTAAATGTTTGACTCCTCTTGTTGACCGATTTCTCTACAGCCAATTCGTAACCTCCTGGCAGACTACTACCACATCATGAAAAACATGTTTGTTTCACTTATTTCGGTGTTTTTTTTAAATACGTGTTTGGTGCATCGTATTGAAGGATCCTTCTACAGCCATGTTTTAACCATCTTCCAGAGGTTACCAGGTTTTGGACTGAGATGGTCATTATAAAATATTTATTTAGTGTAACTTTAATTTTGTGCATGATTTTGTTGAAACTCAACATGGCAGAGGTAACCAGGTTTTGAACCAAAATGGTCATTGCAAAACACGTGTACCAGATAATGAAGTATACGGTTAGTGAAATTTGATTCCCTAATCTCCAGCTGTAGAACCGCTCCAAAGCTTCAATTATCAAACAATATTTTACGCTGGGTTTCTGCGGTTTCTTTACCTGTGTCATCAGGGTGAGGTTTGCTGAAAAATGCTCGTTTGCTCTTTAGATGGCCACCAGGGGGCTCTCTTGCATCATTCTCCCTTGAATCACTTGTGATTGAAATCACAGCTATAAAGTTAAATAATGTGGAATGGCTCCTGGGAGCGGTTATGCTTTTGCCCGGTCTTTTCAAAGCAACATAAGAATTGGGCTCTGTGTTCGAGCAAGTACGAAGCAAGGCCTTTGATTTCTGTTAATTTACTAGTAAAATTGTGGTATTTTGTGTAGAACCTTTTTATTTTTTTGTCTTGTGAAATTGTCTAATTGCCTTTTTGCTTAATTTCTTTGTAGTGATTCTGTCTTTCCACTTTGTGTCTGAGCAGCAGGTGTGAGATACCAACCTTTTCCAAGAGCTTAGGATGCTGAAGGGGTTCCAGTTTTCTGACGGATGGGCTGGTGTGAACGTCCCGTACTGGCTGCATTAGGAACCTGGTGAGGTGTGGTTCTGCTTGCCAGAAGCTGGCTTGCTAGATCTTCACTGCTGCATTTTTCCATCGTGTTTGTGTACCTTGTTGCCTGATCTCCTCTGCTCTGCTGTCCCTCTCCTCTGACCGCTGCTCAGTTCTAGGGAGTTGCAAAGGTTCCTAGCTCGGCTCGTTCTCCGGGGACCGCTCCAAATGGCATTCCCTGTCACGGGTGTGACTGCTTTTGCTTCTATGGCCCCTGCTCTACTGGGCTACATAGCTACTTTTTAAGAGTTGTTTAAGGTGTAGAATTACAGCAGCTTCCTTGCACAAAATGTTGTGCACGCGCTCTCGATGGACGAAAAGAGAAACCGAAGTTTGCAGGTGTTTGCACGGCATCTGCTTGGCACGTCTAGTCAGCTCAGGCGCTCGCTTAACCACCTCATTTACTCTTAAAGGAACGGTAGCCACAGGATCCTTGGCAGCCTTGACTTTGTGGAACGCCTCTTTTGCAATCTCTGCCAGCCGTCCCTCTAGCTCCTCAAGTATTCTTGATTCTGGACCGACTCCGAGGCAGCTGAAGGGTGCCTGCACTTTCACCGGCTTCTCGGAGATCAAGTTCAATTGAACAAACTTGACTCTTCCCTTTTTTTTTTTTTTTTTTTTTTTTTTTTTGTACCAAGGACCTGGAATTTGCTGGCTTGAAAGAAATCCTGGCCTATTCCGTTAGTATCCATAGTCCGTTCAGATCCACCTGGTTGTAGGAACGCAAGAGACCCCGTGAAAGCCTGGCTTGGTGGTTTAAGTTTGGACTTTGCACTCTTTCAACTCGCTTCACCAACATCTTAACCCAGACTTGTAATATCGTTTTGGGAAATCTTGTAAACATGTATGCTTGTTTTCGAACATGTGGTGGTTTTTATGGGTTGTGTGAAATTCTGTGCTGATGTATGATTTGTGTGTTTACCTGTCCTGACTTATTATTGGAACTTGCAGTGTTGTGATGCTTGGAATCTTGTGTTTAAAATCACTGCAAGTTTGTTTTTTTTTGGGGGTTTTTTTTTTTTTGGTCATCTTGCAGTGATTTTAATCTCAGGAGTGGTCTTGTGAGATTTTGCTGCTTTGTAATTTGACCTCTAGCGATTCTTGTCTTGAATGTTGTTCTTTAAGGAATCTTGCAGTGATTGTCTTGTTACATTTTGTAATGGTAAATGTTGTCTAAATGGAGATCTTATCTCAAGTTTTCTAGTGATTGATTACTAAGGCCTTTGTGATCATGCACCGATTGAGCTTGCCTAGTTGGAGCTTTGTGTGTCCTGCCTCAAATTTTGCAGTAATTATTTTTTACTTTGATTTCATGTTTTAAACTTGTTTGCTTTTCTATTGATGTGTTTTGCACTGAATCATATGACTGTCTTGTTGAAATACAGATGTTTTTTTTTTTTTTCTTTTTTTTGTGGTAATGGTTTTCTAATATTTCATGAAACAATAAAGTTTGGTGGTGTTTCTGGGGGAGGGGGTGTCTTACTGTCTTACATTCTGTTGGGTCTTGCTATCGTCGAATTAGTTTAGGTGTCGAGCACCATCACTGCCTTCTGCCACTCGAGGTCTAGCTGTATGTTGTTCAAACAAAGGAAATTACCACTAACTGCCTATTAACATCCTGTCACATGGTGTACTTCATTAGTGGTTGAAATTGGATGATTGTCTATACATAAGTGAACAATAAAGGGAACTTTTTTTTATTTTTTTTTTATTAAAGGGAATTTTTTTGTTTTTGTTTGACAAATACTGGTTAGAATTACAAAGCTACAGCATCCAGCAAGCCTCCTGCATAGCCTTGGACCACTCTAGGCCCTATTTGGCCACCACTTGTTTTTAAAAATATATCATCATGTTACCATGAAGTCCAAGTTTGAGTGTACGTGTTCATGCTAATTGTAGATGGTGGACAGTGTTCTGTTAACTTCATATCCCCCCCCCCCCCCTTTTAGTTCTTTCTTGCTTCTGTGCCCAAGAACTAACGGAGACTCATAGTGTACATGTTCAGTGTCTTCTGATGATCTGTGTTGCAACAGCAGTTGCTTCTGGCTCTTGAATTAAAAGCCAAGTTTTTTGTATCCCTGTGTGTGGTGTTTGCTTCATGAGCTGCCATATATAGTATATGCATAATGCTGTAATGTAGTAACACATAGCCATTTATTTTTTTATATAATATACTTTCAGGCTAGTCAATATAAGGTTGATTGTGCTTTATTACTGATTTATGAAAAAAAAAATGCATTACAAATTTTACTGCTTAATTGCGTTCTTTGGTGCTGTTCTTGCTACGGTGGCGTTATAAAATAAAGGACGCAAAAGAATGCTTTCTGAAAGACCGAGTTTTCATACCGTGGGCACGCTTCAAGTCTGAAATATCACCTCAACACAAAGCATTTAGGAGCTAACCCTGCCAGCACAATCCTTGATTCAGGTGCTAACTGATGGCATTAGCAAGGTAGCAGCAGCATCAGCACTAGAGCAGGCGTTCAGATGAACTGAGCAAGTCTACCTGGAGCAGACTAACTAGAGATGTTGATACTCAAGTCTATAATGTCGATTATTCGTTGACTCCGTCGGCTGCCGAAATTCATTTGAATTGAAATATTTTTAAATATTTTCACAGCAAAAATAATTGCGTGTGATCTAGATTAATCTCGGAGCATGTAGTTAGATTAATTTTGACAGCCCTAGTTTTTATGCTTTATTGCTCAACTGTGAGAGTTGCTGAAATAGAAAATTAAACATTTTATGATCTAATCCTAACACAAGATTACATTTGAGAATACAGTAACATGTCCTTAACTGGTGTTAAATAAACACACATATATATTCATGTGTGTGTGTATATATATACATACATATATACACACACACGTTAACCAAGCAGTACGTTGAAAAAAAGCCCAACCTGGATGTTCGTGGCATTGAGTCTGTTTTTTTGAGCAAGTGTTAATGTTTTAAACTTTAACATGCACTCAGTGATGTTTTTTCCGGTTATTATTTAAATATGTCATGACATGGTTGTGTTGATGCATGCTGCTAAGGACAATCATCTTGTTTTCCCTCTCTCTTTACTCAGAGTGTCGTTAAGCTTGTGTGTGTATCTACTTTGTTACCATGATACCTAGATTGCATTCCTGAACATACGTATGTGTTATGGTAATGTATGCATTGTCTGTTCCAGTTTTCACATGCATCATTTATGGTGGTTTGGTTAGTGTGAATGTTCATGCACACTATTTGTGATTACTTAGTAGATGCCTTTGTGTTATACAGCTGTATGTAGATCGTTAGAACGTTTATTTGGTGGAGAGACTGATTAGTTTTTAAGTCCTTTATTTGTTTTCACCATTTCAGACATCTACTGAAGTGAACAGGAGAACCCCACACACACCATCTTTGAGAACATTTGAAATACAGACTATGAACTTACCTGAATTTTGAACCACTGATCTTGGGCTTGTAAGACGATGCTGTTAACCACTGCTCCATGATGCTGTTGCAGTAACCTTAATTTTCACTATTTTTCAGTTTTTGTGAGTAGGTGGTGTTAAACTAAAGATAAACCCCCTCCCCCCCCAAAAAAAAGCAAAAAGCAAAGCAAGCAAGCAAGTATGTTAGCTGTGGTGTGTGCGTAGCGCAATAGGTAAACTGACAGGCTCTTATGGTGAGGGAACAGGTTTGGTGCTGGCTTTGGTATTTTACTTAATGAGAGCATGTCTTTCTTAGTCTGATTCATGTCTGATTTAAAGTAATAGACAAACTCTAGGAAAAAAACAATGTTGTTTGAAGGCAACAGTGGCTCAGATGTCTAAGGGTGTGTCCCTCTGCGGTGTACGCTGCACAGGATCCAGACAGCCTGCAGGCGAGCTGAAAGTGCTGGAACCAGGTGGGGCACTAAATCTGGCAGAGAGAGAGAAAGAGAGAGAAAGAGAGAGAAAGGCCAGTCTGTCCCACCTGGGGTTTCTGGAGAGCTAAAAACAGGGGTTATGCAGCAGTGGACCGTGACAAGCTAGTTATTTTTTATATATATATATATATATATATATATACATATGTGTATATATATACGTATATATATATATACGTATGTGTATATATATATGTATGTATGTATATATATATGTATGTATGTATATATATATATCTATATATATATAATGACTTTATTCTGTGCTACATTGAATGCATTCAAAAATTGTAAGTGGACCTACTTTATGAAAATTTCATCCTTGTGGTCTGTGTCCTTTGAACTTTTTTTTAATAAGAGTTAGAATCATCATGTGATTGTGTGTGCTGTAGTTTATTATAGTGCTAGTGATTTATATCTTAACCGATGTTGTACGCATTTAGTGCAGCATTGGGCGTGAAAATAAATCATCAGAACATTGTCACTTACCTATGATGAATCCCACCTACCTGAGATTGAAGATGGGGATTCGCCCTAATTGCACAGAGACATCCGATTGTCACTAATTATTCGACTTTGTGCCAAACAAGTCTGGCATGAAGCTAATTAGAACGCGAATTCACATCCCTGTGGTTTTAGATATAATTATAACTCGGAGCTAATAAACATTGCAAAGCGATTTTGCGTCGGTTTACCTGAGACGAGCTTGCAGGTGAATGGATTAGCGTGCGCTTAACCCTTTTATAAACGCATCTGCGTTGCACTAACGAGCTTGAAAACGCGCTTTCGTGAAAAGCTCCACGTATTCCTGCTGGCCTTTGAACCGTTCACGTTTCTGTCACCTGCTGTGCAATTCAGCCTGACAAACTCCTGAAACGGATATTAGACGCTTCTTCCCCACCGAGAAGGCGTGAGCGTGATCACGCCGCATGGTAAGATTTAATAAGACGTCGCACTTGTCAGAGCTGAGTAAAATGTAAAAGCGGACAGCAAGCGTGACCTCCTGAAGGGAAGTGAATTTAGTGCCGCTTACTGCAGAGCTTCCACCTGACATTAGCAAGTGTGTGTTATGGAAGGTGTAGCAAACATTTCCTGTGTTCCAAATAGACAAAGGATTTGGCAGGAAATCAGATTGTAGCCAATAACGAGAAAGCTCGGAGTCTAGAGGAGTGAGTCAGTGATCTCTTTTCTTTATAAATACATGCCGTTTTCTGTTTTGATGCTTTTATGGGCTGAGTTAGGTGCACATGGTGAGGATTTTATGCCTAAACTGCACACTCAGGTATTCAGACCTCGGACAACTCCAGACTGAAGCTCTGTTCACAAGTAATGCTGCATTCAACTTGCTGTTGCATCATGTTCAGCCTCCGTGCGTTTGAGCTACAAAGCGGGGAAAATCACGGACACCTCCACGTTTGTATTTTGTTAGCAACGAGCTAGCCAGCTAACCGTGGTGAGCGATATATTATATTCTACTCAGAACAGCGAGCTGAATAGTCAGTGTTGCAGATTTAACGAGCGGAAGTGTCTGTGGCCCCGTTTACACTCGGTTTCAAAATGATTTCATTACTGCCTATGTCAAGGGCTATGTAAAGGGCTCAGTTAATACATCAGTCCCCGTCACCAGAAAAGAGACAGATTTGTTTAGCATGGACTTGTTAAGAAAATAGAAATGTTTCAGGAACCGCCTGTTCCAGTTGTTGAGATCAGCAGGACAAGATGAGCGTCAAGCAGAGACCAGAAGTGCCACAGTGAAGTGTTTTCCCGTTACGTCCTTGTCTGGGACGCGTTAGCGTTCACACTACAGAAGATATGTGGTCAGTGCGTCCCAGACCACCTAACCAAGCGGTTTGAGTCTTGAACGCGTCTTGGAGAGCGTTTTACCTTGTTAGCAGTGCTGTCCCCTTGTGACCCGATCACGCAAGACGCATTTTAAAAGCCAAGTGTAAACAAGATCCGTATGTGGATTGATCTGAAGCAAATACACAGCAAAACTCATTTAAAGGTAAAGTGCTACTTGGGTCACTCTTCCTGGTGTGAGCAGGGTTGTTGATTGGAAGTCAGTTGCTGAATTTGTGGTCATCCCTTTAAAGTCAGCCAGAAGTCCCAGTCCAAGTCCCCGTCCCCTCCAGGTGGAGGACATCAGAGAAGTTTTTTCGCTGTTGAAGAACCTCAGATGCTTCTGCTCAAGGAAAATCTGGCAACCAATTTTTTAATCATGTGATTTTAAAAACCGACTTCAGCACCAGCTTAAGCCGCCTCTGAGTAACGGAAACCTCGCCTCGTAAATGTGGACGTAAATTTGAACTTCTGTTGCGGATTCTGAACGTGGCCCCTGATAGAAAACCGTAAATAAGACTATTCTTCCAGCTGTTCAGGGTTTAGTGCATGCTGTGCCGCTTTGGTCTCTCTGGTAACAGTTCAGCACACAACACCTTTTTATTTTCCTACGTCTGTAAAAGCTAATTATTCGTTTAAGTGATGAACTGCAGCTGTTTTTGTCAGATTGCATGTTTTGGCATTCGTAAGCTGTGGATAATATTGGCACATTATTAAATGGCAGTTAATTCCTGTGGTATTTTCTGTGATAATAATGCACACGTGAGTTACAGAGGAAAACAAGCTGTACGAGAACCGATAAAACGTGTCCGTCAAAATAGACTCTGCCAAATTGTACTGACCCTCGCATGCAGACTGTTTAATGCTGTACCCGGAGCAGGGAACAGCCCAGATCCAGTAGAGGGACTCGTAGTCTGGTGCACACTTTAGTGAGCAAACGCCACGTAAAAGCCTCTCCGTTTCTCACTTTTGTTTCTCTGCACATTTTACACTTTCACCTTTCATGCTACCATTACTGGCCCTTAAAAATAGCACAGAAACGTAAATAGAATATCTAAAAGGTGTTAAAAAAAATCTATATTTGAGCTTGAGAAGGCCTGGATTCTTTCTGCATGCGTTTCTTTTGGGCATTCTGTTTCAGCTGAAGTGTTCACCTAGCTCTCATTTTACATAAAGACTGTTTATTGATTTTTCTTGAGGATTTTCATGAAACTTCTAGATCAATAGACAGAACTTCACACCCTCTCTCTCTCTCTCGCACTCTCTCGCTCACTCTTTTGCATTCTTGCTCTCGCATTCTCTCACTCTGTCTCTCGCTCGCATTCTCTCTCACTCTCTCGCTTTCTCTCACTCTCTTGCATTCAATCTCTCTCTCGCTCGCATTCTCTCTCGCTCGCATTCTCTCTCTCTCGCATTCTATCTGTCTCTCGCGCGTATTCTCTCTCTCTCGCGCGTATTCTCTCTCTCTCTCTCGCGCGTATTCTCTCTCTCTCTCTCTCGCGCGTATTCTCTCTCTCTCTCTCGCGCTTATTCTCTCTCTCTCTCTCTCGCGCGTATTCTCTCTCTCTCTCTCGCGCGTATTCTCTCTCTCTCTCTCGCGCGTATTCTCTCTCTCTCTCTCGCGCGTATTCTCT
>JAQQZR010000600.1:0-13786 GCA_030068235.1 Notoglanidium macrostoma | reverse complement strand
TAGCACCTTGATCCTTGAGAAACGTTGTCTCGTTTTAACTGTACACTGTACCACATGTATACGTTGAAATGACAATACAGTAAAAGACACTTGACTTGACTTGACTTGACTTGACTTGCTAATAAAAAAGTATATCTGCCGGCCAGCTTGATAACACGAACTAGACGTCAACATGGCTAATAATGTCCTTACTAATTAACTAAACTATATGTACTTAAAGAGAAAATCTCACAACAATGGATTCTTGCCAAAAATATATTTAACTAACTGCAGCTTTACTCCTTATCTCTTGAATGTTGTAATGATGCAGACTAGCTGAAAACTGCCTTCAGAGTTATTAGTCTCATTCTTGTTTTCAGATCTGTTTAAAGTTTTGCTTGTTAGGAATTTATATTTATTAATTGAAATGGTCTTATACTAAAAAACAGTTTGAGTTTCAAATTAATGAAAAACTGCTTATGACTTTACAAATAGACATGCAGGGGGTAGAAATGAGATATGATTCTTCACTTTGTCAAGTGTACTTAAAAACCTTTTTAGACAATTTTACAATGATATAAGAAGCCCTTAAGATAAAACAGGCTGAGTTTGGGATGTGCCTTTAACATTAATTAAGTAAGTAGCCTCACGATGATTCACTAACATCATCAAACAAGAGCTCTGTTAGCCACACCCTCTCTGCACAAATGTAAGAAACTGCAGGCTTCCTGAAATGGCCATACACATGGCCATTTCACGAAGGTAATTTTAAACTTACTTTTAAATCCTATGTTTCAGTGACAGGCCTATGCTACTGCAGGGCTAACTTATAACATAAGCTACGTGCCATACTAGATATTACTGTGATAGTGAACATAATTGTGATTTTTACCCTTTAAAAACAATTTTTAAAACTATATACATATAATATTTACACAGCACAACATTATCACTGGGTAACCTACCTAGTCAAGCTAAACCAAACCAGCAACAGCTTACTGCCTGAAGTGAGGGAGTGGCTTATCAATCCAATAATATGGTAAATTCATATAATGTAGCCTAGCAAAACATGTTCGTCAAACATGTTTTATCTAAATTTAGGGTCATGGAAAGTATGTTAGCACTAGCTGGCAGCCTAATATTACCTTAGGGCTTTGGTCATGTAAGCTAACCAAAGTAATGAGAAATCTATTACAATATTCAACATAGCTTTTGACCTTTCATTTATTGGAAACTTTGAATTTTTTACATTTTACTTACGGTTTGTGGACTTGCAGTCAACTGGCACAATAGTCTTCCAATATATGATTTAAATCTTAAATGTAATGACTTAAATGTAAATTTAAGATGAGATTCAGCTGTTAGTTTTATTTACAGTTACTTGAGGCACTAGCTGGGCTTGAGGCACATCAAGGCTGGGTCTCCCCCCAGATCGTGGCTCAGTATATGTCAGGAAATCTTCAGGGACTTTCCCAAAAATTAAACTCAGCCACTGTTTTTGTACATTATTTTCCTTTCACAGACAATTTAGACTCTGGATTTCTTTTTGTATCCTTGAACAGCACATTTACCCTTTCTTCCCAACATTTCTGCTTGCTGAATAACTATGTATAGATGACTCGTCCCCGTATCCTTCATTCAGATTGCTATGGACAGTCATTTGTTAATGGAGGGGGCTCCATTCTAATTGGCCCATTTTCTCTGTCTATTTTCTTTCTATGGCCAATACAGACTAGGAAGGTCACAGCCCAATTTGAAAGTCCTAGTACATCCCCAAATCATATTGGCATCTTATTTCAAAAACAAGGTATACTTAAATGGTAGATCTCCTTTAAGTACAGTAACAAAGTTTTTGTACTTTGTTATACCACACCTCTGGATTTAATAATAATAATAATAATAATAATAATAATAATAATAATAATAATTTGATTCATAAAGTAAATAAACTTAGATTTATATAGCATCTTTCAATTAGCCCAAGGTCGCTTTACACAAAAAGAGTTAAAGACCAAAGGCCATTGTGAATAGATGAAATTTTAGCTGTTTTTCAAAGTTGCTCAGTGCTGCAGATCTAAGAGGAAAGTGAGTTCCAGAGAGTGGGTGCTGCAACACTGAAGGCTCTTTCCCCAAAGGACCACAGTCTCGTGTGCGTATATCATGCAAAAGTGAATCAACCATGGTTACCTTTTGCTTTATTGTGCATATTTTATTGACTGATCTGTTTTTCCCTAACATTACCTAGTAGATAACGTTGTGTTTTTGGTGTTTTCTGTGCATTTTAAAATTGGTTACATCAAACAGGTTATTTGATGAAAAACGTATTTTCATAACAGTTTTATAAATCTTAAAAATCCAACAGATTATTTATTTAACAGATTATTAAATCCTCAGTGTCATGAATATTTAGGACAAATACCAAATGTCATGATCCGCTTCTCGCACAGCGCGCCTCTAAGATATGGCCACGCGCTGTCATCTCAGTTGCTCTCAAAGCGGAAGCATGCATTTCCGCATGTTGACGGAGATCTCATGGACTACAGTTCCCATGAGCTCCCAGCCATTAGGCCAATCAACAGAGGCAGGTGCATCTCATTTACAGACTGTTTAGCCGTGTGTTAAAAGGATTGCCATATGCGCTTCCAATTTGCGAAGAATTAGTCAAGCTATTGCCGAGCGCTATAATACTTGTGTTTGATTTTGTATGGTTTGGACTCCATTCTCTGTTTTGATTACTGTTATTTGAATTACCTTTACTACTCTGTTTGCTGATCCCTCGACCTGTCTGTATTTGGATTACTCTTTCTGCCTGCTGTTTATGTACCTCTGCCTAGTGTTTTAAAATAAACACTATACTGCTTTTACCTCTGTCTCTCAATCCTGCACTTCTGTCTCGCCATGCCTCAACAGTGCGAATGCCATGACAGAATGCTTCGCCGCAAAGACTCCCAGAAAAGTCTCCAGGATGGGTGCATGACCATCATGCCCACCCTGTTTCTGCAACAGTGGGAGATGGAGCCGTCTGAGCCGTACAATGGGGTGAGGGAACCTCCATGTGCCTTTTTACTCCACTGCCAACTTTTCCGGGAGAGTTTGATGGTGCCTAGACCTTCAGACCCCATATGGGTGAAGTGCATTATACTTTGGCTTTCAGAACCTGTACGCAGAAAACCTTATCAGCATGCATCATCCTAATTTACAAAACCCTAAAGACTTTGGTGAGGCACTCGGCTGGTTTTATAATACCGTTAATCAGGAGGCAACCACTCCTGAGCCCCCTCCAGAGGAAAAAAGGAGGTAACCGCTCCAGAGCCTCCTCCAGAGGCCAAAAAGGAGGCAACCACTCCAGAGTCCCCTCCAGAGGCAAGGAATGAGGCAATCGCTCCCGAGCTCCCTCAAATGGCCGAAAAAGAGGCTTCCGCTCCTAAGCTCCCTCTAATGGCCGAAGAAGAGGTTACCACGCCAAGTCCATGCCAGAGCCGAAGTCCGCACCTAAGTCCGGTTCTGGTTCAGAGTCCAAATCTGCATCGGGGGGCAAAACCTTTGCCAGAGCCTGTGATAAAAATTATGCTTGAACCCAAGTCTGGATCACCACAAGGGTCAGAAGCAACTCCAGTCACAGTCGCTCCTGTTCCTAGTTCTGCTCCTGTTCCAGCCAAAGTTGCTCACAGGGAGCCTGTTCCAGTTCCTAGTTCTGCTCCAGTTAAAGCCAAGGTCACTCACATGGAGCCTGTTCCTAGTTCCACTCCTGTTTCAGCCAAGATCGCCCACAAGGAGTCTGCTCCTGTTTCCGCTCCAGTTCAAGCCACAGTCGCTCACATGGAGCTTATTCCTGCCCAAGTCACCGGGCCAGAGCCAGAGCACTCTTCTGTCAAGGCCACAGGGACTGTCTACTTCAGGGCTATGGAGAATGTTCATGTCAAGGTCACAGAGAATGTCCACTTCAAGGCCATGGAGAATATTCATGTCAAGGCCACAGAGACCACCCACTTCAAGGCCACGGAGACCGTTCACGTCACGGACAAAGAGACTGTTCACATCACGGCCACAGAGACTGTTCATGTCTCAGCGCCTGTTCCTGCACACATCTCAGTGCCTGCCCCCATACATGTCACAGAGCCTGTTCCAGTACTCGTCTCAGAGCCTGTTCCAGCACAAGTACAAGCCACAGAGCCTGTTCCAGTACAAGTACACGTCACAGAGCCTGTTCCCATGGGAGTACAAGCCACTGAACACGTTCCAGCCCAAGATACTGAATCAGCAGCCCAAGCTACTGAACCAGTTCCAGCTCAAGCTACTGAACCAGTTCCAGCTCAAGCTATAGCACCTGTTCCAGCTCAAGCTAAAGCACCCATTCTGGTCCAAGCCTCGAGAACTGTTCAAGTTCCTGCTCCTGCTCAGGCTACAGGGCCTGTTACTGTCATGGAGTCCACTTCAGTTCCGGTTCCAGTAGCACTCACAGCACAGAGTCTGTTCCTGATCCTGTTCCAGTGAGAGCACAAGTCACGAAGCTTAAAAAGAGTCTTTTCAATATATATGTATATAGTTTAGGGAATAATTGTTTCATGTTTACACAAGCAGTTGGATGTCATAAAAACTGCGATGTGAAAATAAAAAAAATAAAACATTCAGGCACTTCAGACAGTAAACTCTTGCTAGTTCTAGCTTGGCTAGGTAGGTGATGTGACAAGTTGCACAAGCTATTTAAGTATTATATGTATATAGTTTCAGGAATTATGTTTTTAAAGTATAAAATCATGACTATGTTCACTATCACAGTAATATCTAGTATGGTACATGTTATTGTTATGCTATATGCTCGTACATAATCAGGGTTATGTTATATGCCAGTCCTGCAGTGAGTAGCACAGGCTTGTCAATAAAACATAGGATTTCAAAATAAATTTAAAACTACCTTTCTGAAATGTCCATCTGTAGTCTTGGTTTTGGTACTGGGGTTTGGTGTCTGCTACTTAATTTTCCACTTCAAACTCGAGTTCATTCATAAAAAAAAGCTTAAATCCTCATGCAGATGCCATTTTTTACCTCTCAAACTTAAGGTGCAGTTTCTTATGTGTGTGCAGACAGGGTGGGGCTAACAGAACTCTTGTTTGATGATGTTAGTGAATTAGAGCAAGGCTATTTACATATTTAACTTTAAAGACACACCCCAAAAGTTACTCAAACACAGAAAAAAAAACTATGCAAAAGCATCTCAAGGAATTTCACAAAATACATGAAAAGTGTGTCACACTTTACCAAATATAAGTTGTGTGCACACTTACGCAAGGTAAATTTATTTATTTATTAATTTTTTATGTTTCTACTTCTTCTTACTAGAAATTTGTTGGTTGCTATATCACATTAAAGGTGGGGAAAGATTTATCTAAAGATCTATTTAAAGATTTTAAGACATGGCTTGTCTTTGTTAATATTTTTTTTATATCACAAAAACATGCAACTTTAACCCTTTCTCACAATACCCTGGCATTCAATTCCACTGGCAGAATGAAAATTGACTTATCAGATAATTTCAATCAGCCATAAGTGTGTTATATGATCAGTCAGAACAATGTTAGGGTTTCGGTGTGTAGAGTATCTTGACACTGTTTTTAGCGACTGATGAGCAGGGCGATGGGATACGGGAGGAATGTGAGCCCCCTATAAGGCAAATAATTCACACTTTGCCACAATAACTTTGGTACAGACATAAAATGGACAGAACAACTAAAACTTTTCTTGATAGTACAACACAGTATAAACTGCCACAGTGAAACTATAACATTTAAACTTGGTAGGCTAGGTAAAAAAAATAGAAATACTTATGAAACACTGCAAACTCTTAAAGCCCTGTGTCTATATTTTCAAATGAGCCATTAACCACTACTGTAACAGTAACCATTACTGTGACACAATTAAATTCATGGGCACCCAAAAAAGAGGTGGAAATTCCCTTTTTTGGCCTCTGGTAAAAATATTTAGCAGGGATGTGTAGACTTTTATTGTCCACTGCATATAGCCCAACAAAGAATATTTGTATACTGCCTTTATATGACTGGTTTTTAATTTGGTATCAGTGTCCATCATTAACAAAATATGGCTTTTCTCATGCCACTGATTCTGCATTCTAGAGCGCCAGTGTGGATATGCTGTGCCACAATTGGTCCCCGCCTTCTGGTTCAGGGCACAACATATTTCAAATAAAGCAAATGTTTAGTCATAAAACACGCCATCATTTGAAATGTGCTGTGACCTGTGAAAATTGTGCCACAGTCTAAACTTTGAAGGTAGTAAAATTACATTTCTATCTTCTTCACCATCTATTTTAAATGGGTAATAACTGCATAAAACCCAACAGCAGAGAACTCATTATTTCCTTAAAAAGACAGATAATAATGAATCTGTGCATATTTATCTTGCTTCCAATTTTCTCCAAATTCATAAAACTTTTTTAGTTTTGTTTTAGTTTTTTTATTGTGTAAAAATTTAACAAGCATATTAGCTAATAAAAATAACATATTTAAACAGTAAACTTTTGATTTCCACTCCGAACATACGAGATCTCTATGTGGTTTCTGCACCAAAGAATTTGCTCAAGCGGAATTTACTTTGAAATATGTCTAGACAGTTCTACAAAATGTTTGTGTGTGGGTTTATATGTTTACCTCTGGTAAACATGCTGCTCATCTCTACAGCAATAAGATTAAGCAGTTCTGAGCAGCCCAGCTCCCTCCTGTGAATGATTGTTGAGGCTAATTTTGTCAATTAATGAAGAAACCCACACTGATTATCATCAGATTGCAGTTGGCAACTGTTAATGTTCCTGATGGACCGAAAGTATTAGTGTGATTGTGCAAGCAATCATTAGTATGATTGAACAAGCAATCAAAACAATAATCTGTCAGACCACTTTTTTGCCACACTTCTCCCACAGTTTTTGAAATATTGACCCCAAACAAACTTAAACTTGTCTGTCCTTTGTCCAAATAGTGTGCTTTTATACAGCTTTTGGAAAGATGCACTCATTCTCTCTTTTTCCTGTTGCTTACTTTTCTCAATTAAAACAAATAAAATTTTGTAATCAAAGACTTCCTACTTGGTCATGCTTCATCAGAGAGCCACCAAATTTCATTTCTTAACTCAGACCAACTCACCCAATACACACACATTATCATGAACATAAGCATTTTCAAACAGATTTTTGAGATCAGGAGTATCTGAAATTGATTGATTGTGACTCATGCAGAAAGCAACAGTGGAATTCTCAAACTGATAGAATGAACAGGCTATTGTGCTTGTTAATGTGATTCTCTCAATTATCTCAAAAATATGTCCCTCTCAAGTATGTCTGACTGCAGAATGAGTACAGACACATTTTAAACTAAAATGCTGGGCAATTACTTAAAACATTTTCTCCTCATAGTAAAAATAATGTCTTCACTAATAATTATAATGTCAACTAATACTATAATGTCTAATACTTGAAAGCTTAAACATAATTTACAAAACATGCAACAAAATAAACATGCTCTAACACACTTTTTATTAGGTGTATAAACAAGAAAACTTAATTCCAGAATGCAACCTCCAGAATCGTTAATTGAACCAGAGGATTTGTTTAGCATAACCCCTATCTTATCCACACTGCATTGTTTCCCAGTAAAATTTTGCATTGATTATATTTTGGTCATTTATGATCCACCACGCCTGCTTTGATCTAAATGTGCAGCGTATTTTCAATACTACCTAGAATAATGAAGCCTACAGCTAGGGGAATCTGTTATGGAGCAGCCATTCAGTAAGGGGTGAAAATCTATTCATTTAAATAAGCCTTATGTTAATAGCTTTTCTCTTGCGGATCTGGAGGGTTCACAGGCATAGAGAGTTTCGGTAAATTGGGATATTTGAATGCTCCAATTAATGCTCTACTGATGCTTGGAGCCTCATTCACCTGAGAAACACCGACTGCTGTTGCACTGTAATAAAGGATAAGCAGGTGCTACAGTACCAGTAAAAAGTTTGGGCACCCCTTCAAATTCAATGATTTACTTTATTACTTAAAAGTCACTTCATGTCTTAAAGCAATGATGGACTGTCGTTTCTCTTAATTGAGTGCTTGTTAACACAATATGCATTACTGCAGTTATCAAACAGGGCTAGTTGCTGTATTTTTATTTACTATTATTTATTATTTACAATTAACTGCCTAATGTTTGCACTTACTGAAAACAGTCTACACTCAAGCTTCAGTCATTATTTAGTGGACAACTTTGCATGAATACTATAGATTTAAAGCAAAAACACTAAAGAAATAAAAAAAAAAATGACTGCTTCTCATTACTGCAGCTCCTTTCAACACACTTGTTTGACTTTATAATATACTGTATACAGTTAGATGATAGATGAATAATAATCACAATCTGGTGTTACCCAGAAGAGGATGGTTTCTCTTTTTCTCTCAAGGTTTCTATGTCTCAAGGAGTTTTTCCTTGCCGTTGTCACTTTAGCTTGCTCATTAGGGATAATTCTAGGGGCATATCCAGATAAAGGTGCTTTGTGACAATATTGTTAAAAATTGTTAAAAATGCTATATCGATAAAATTTTAAATAAAATCTGCATTCTGCACAGCATTCATTTTTTTCCTACTGTATGCTAAACATTCTTTAGCATGAGTAACTAGTATTTTTGGCCTAGCTGTAGGCACTGTAACTTGAGTGTGTGAGGAACAGACAGAGTGTGAGGAACAGACATGACAAAAGTTGTCTTGATGCTGGCTGCTTGAGCTTTGTGTCAAAATAATAGGACCATCATTTAAGCAAACCTTTCACTATACAGACAATTCAAAAAACTATACAGACAATGCAAAAAACATAGTGGGCAAGTACATAGTGGGCAAGAGCCAGAAAAGACATTTAAAAAAGGTTAAGTCAGTGGTGGAAAATACTGTATAATAGTAACAAGGTTACCAGGTACTCTCAACCTGATTTTTTTTCTCATGTATAGGAAAATATTCAGATATTAGTAAGGAAAAATATGCCAAAATTAGAATTTTTATTTATTAAAGATCATATCATACTTCCATCTCTTTATAGTTATATTTAATATTCTGAAACATCCATAAAATGAGTATGTTCCTGTTATCAGGTTATAGCAGCTATAAATGTTAAATCATTTTCCCTTTACATTAATAAGATTAAAAATGTAGCTTGTTGTCATGGATTTGCCCATTGCAGCTCGCAGAGCATGCTCTTTAAATTCTGCATGCAGAGCGCTCTCTGTTACATTCGCCATGCTCAGCGCTACTACACTTACGCCAACAGAAGCCTGATCATTCGCAGCTGTGCCGTATTAGTGATAATCAAGAATGGTGTGTAAAGATTAGTTAGTTAGTTAGTCTAACTCCTTGTTGTCTACTACTGCAAAGCTTTGTTTCTATATTTGGATTGCTTTTCTGGTTTCAAGCCACAGAACCCACTCCAGTTCAAGCCACAGAGCCTGGTCCAGTCTCACATTCCATTCCTGTTTGAGTTTCAAAGCCTATTTAAGCTTCATGCCTCACGCCTCCCAGCCATTCATAGTTGCAGAGCCTGAGTCTGCTCCTGCTCTGTTCAAGCCTCAATGCCCATTCCAGTTTCAAAGCCCACTCCAGCCTTGGAGCCAGTTCCAGATTCCAGCCCTTTCTAGTCTCCATGCCTGCTTTGGCTACAGTTCAAGCTGTTCAAGCCAGCATGCAGGCTACAGTTCCATTGAGAGAGCCTGCTCCTGTTCCAGCCACAGTCACAGAGCCTGCTCCTGTACCAGTCTTAGTCACAGAACATATTCCAGTTCCAGTCTCCTCAGTCAAGCCTGCCTCTACACCTGAGCCTGCTCCTAAGCCTGTTCCTGTTCCCATCACAGAGCCCGTTCCAATTTCAGACAATGTAACGTCTATCAAGCTGGTATCCATGGTGCAACCCAATGACCGTCTTATCAGTGCCACAGCATCCGAATTTGACAAGGAACTTAAAAACACTTTTCTATATTCAGTCCCAGCTGAAAGTTCACCAGAATGAACTTGCATTGCCCCTCACTTGAGAGGAAGACTGCTAACTAGGCTCACATGTTGGTGGCCAAACATGGCTCAGGACATCAATAACCATGACCTCCTGCTGTATATATCTTTAAACTGGTGTTCCAGATTTGTCTGTGCTCAAGTCCCTGCCTGCACCCAAGTTCATGGTATTATTCAAGGCAAGGCATGTCCCGGTCCACCAAGGATCTCATTGGTGCTCCTGGAGTAGTGCCTTTTGGGGGTCGAGTGTTCTGTCATGGATTTGCCCTCACAGCATGCTCTTTGTGAACTCCACTTCCCATGAGCCCTAGCACCCAACCAACATGGCTGACACACTCCCGGGCTCTGTGTCACAAGGCTGCTGATTTGATGTTTGTGAATCCAAACTACACTCACTCAGACACTATATAAACACTCTTAGTTGCTCTTTGCACTTTGTGAAGCATTAGATAGTAGCACCCCTTGTCTGCTATTGCCAAGCCTTTTGCTCACGGTTTGATATTCCTGGTTATGACCCGGTTTCTTGTTTTTGGATATTTGCTTCTGTTTTGCCTGCTCTACTCTGTCTGCTAATTGCCTGACCCATTTGTGTTTCGACTGTGAGTTTGCCTGCTGACTTTGTACCTTTGCCTCCGTGAGTTCAATAAACACGTTTGCTTTTACTGCTGCCTCCTACCTGTGCATGTGTCCAGCCACACCCTGCACACCTGACACTTGTCATATTACTAAGAAACCAAGATTTAAAGTAGCACATGCTACTCCTGAGATTCCAGTGAACCTGATCCCTTCTGCTTTCCGGACCTGCCTGATCCATCCTGGTGTCGTACTTCTGGTTGGAGTCATCACTTGCTCCTGTTAAATGCCGCCATATGAACTGCCTCAACATACACCTAGAACCGTGAAAATGGCACTGGACTGCTGTTGACAAGAGCAATTCTGCTACAATGGCATAGGACTCAAATTACCACAAACAGTCTTGCACTCAAATCTTGACCATATTACAGAAGGGTATAAGTTTATATTCAGAATGTATATACTTCTGTGAAGCTGCTTTGTGACAATGACTGTTGTCAAAAGCACTATACAAATAAAATTGAACTGAATGTACACTCACCGAACACTTTATTAGTAATACTATACTAATACTGGATAAGACATCTCTTAGCTCTCATAACAGCATCAAATCTTTGAATATGATATGAATTTCACAAGTTTTTGGAAACATTCCATTGAGATACTGGTCCATGATGACAAGACTGCATCATGCAATTCTTACCAGTTTTTAAGGTGCACTTTCATGCAAATCTCCCATTCTACCACATCCCTAAGTTGTTCTACTGGATTCAGATCCATTGACTGGGAAAGCCACTGATGAATATTGTCATGTGTGAGATGACTTTTGCTTTGTAACATGGTGCATTACCATGCTGAAAGTGGCCATCAGAAGATGGGTAAATTGTGGCATTCAAGTGATGATTGATTAGTATTAAGGGCCCAAAGCATCCCAAGAAAATATTCCCTACACCATTATCAGCCTGGACTGTTGACTCAAGGTAGGTTGGGTCCACGGAGTCATAATGTTGATGCCAAATTCTGACCCTACCATGTGCCTCAGCAGAAATCGAGATTCATCAGACCAGGCTACATTTGTCCAGTGATTCAACTGTCCAGTTTTGATGAGCCTGTGCCCACATTATCATATGCAAACTCCTGTCATATAAGACACATGGTTTGGAAGCATTTTCCAATAACCATGAATTACTACAAGACAACACAATATGCATGAGTGCCTAGTGCTTCTTTGTTACCCTTTCTTAATTAGTACAATAACAGGAACCTCCTCTCAGTACCTATTACAATATGTTAATTAAATATTTGATTTCCCTTGGTAAATTAAAGGTGCCTATTGCTCCTTAGCAATAGCATTCCACTGTAGATGGTGTGGCAATGACAACTGAGATAAACCTTCAAGGTCACAGATTCAAATACACCGAGTCTCTTTGTATTTACTTTCCTTAATTTTTTTTTGCCCTGAATATCTGGAGGGCTTTTGTATATATTGGCATTAAAACCAAAGTACAAACACAATGCATGTGGTACAATCCTCAGAAAGAATTCAACATATCATCCTCATCTATTGAATGATTGGCATCCCCTGGACTGAAATGTGAGAGAAAATAACACTTCGTCTGTTGCAAAATTTAAGAGATCTGAAGCTTTATTTTGATGGCTAAGAAAAACATGCCTTGCAAGAATATTGGGTGAGTGTATGTGTGTAGTTCATGTAGTTCATACATAGTAGTATGTGTGTAAATATGTTTAAAAAATAAATAAATTTAAAAAATAATAATAATAATCCAGCTCTCTGAATCTGGGCAGATATAGCAAATAAGCTAAATATCACTGTGCCAGGCATGAGGGTGGAAGATTGATTACACTGTACTCCTCATGCATCAGACATAAGTATGCATGTTGAATACAGTATATTAAACCTCTATATTAAACTCCCCATATGGCCTTTCTCCAGGCAGGTAGGCCACTCCAATGCCCCATCTCTCTTCCCATTAGGCAACCCTGTCAGCACTGCCTCTTCTCGGAGTTACAGTACTCGTAGGACCAAATAGCTAATTTAAAAGCCTTTGTAAGTTCCCATTATGGCTGACAGATAGCTATCACTAAACTGCTGAACACCCCACTCAGCCATATACATACATTCCAGAACTGGGGGGAGAAATAAAGCACAGGTATTAATAATGTAGCAGATGTTAAAAAAATTTTATGGAGATGGTTCCTTTGATTTGATAAGTTTTGAGGAGCTGTGTAACTGTCAGTGATAATGCTTGACTGATTAACATAACTTGCTTAACATTACAGAAGAACTACAATCATGGCTATTTTACAATTTGTGTAGGTCTTTGATGATATAGCAGTGCTCTGTGTTCTTAACATACCAGCTTACCTTTGACCAGCGTAATATGCATGCATACATACAAACACACACACTGGTGGGGGGAGAGAAAGAATGGGGGGGGAGCAATTAGGCTGGCGTATACATGCATTTCAATCATCATTTTAATATATATCCCACATCTTGCTCATGTTCATGTGAATATGAAATAAAGGTTTAATATATGAAAAAACATGAACCTCTGCTTCTATTTAAAAGATTATTATTAAAGTGAAATAAATGTATACACATTCCTCTAGCTCTGATATCTTTATATGAATTAAGTAACCAAATATTTAGTGAGATTTCTTTTAATGTAAAAAAGTCTGATGTTTTTAATTTAAAAAATTTTTTAGAAGAGCAGGCGGTAGAAAGATAGAAGCAGTAGGAGTTGACAAATCCAAAACATAGACAAAAAGGCTGCATCAAAAACCAGGCAAGGGTCAAGTGAAGTACAAACAGGATATCAAAGCCAAGATGCACGAATCAAGTGTCAAAGTTAAATAATGTCTTATCCTGAACAACAATAAACAACTGGCTTGGTAAGGTCTGGCAACAAAATACACAGAGCATTACTTCACAAATGTGTGTGTGTGTGCGTGTGTGTGTCTTTAATTACTGTGACCGCAAAATAAAAACAGGTACGTGGAAAAAGTCAGGTTACTGAGAATGGAGAGTGAGTGTCTGTGCTGGAAGTTGGAGCCCTGCGTGGCCCCATGTGTAGGCTATTGTAAATTCTGGGATACGGGGTCCTGGGCAGAATGCAAAGAATGCATCACATAATTCCTGCAAAAGTGCCTCGGTTCCT
>JAQQZR010000599.1:0-13786 GCA_030068235.1 Notoglanidium macrostoma | reverse complement strand
TGTGTGTGTGTGTGTGTGTGTGTGTGTGTGTGTGTGTGTGTGTGTGTGTGTGTGTGTGTGTGTGTGTGTGTTTTTGGAAGGAGTGTATGTGAGTGTGTGCGCGCGCTGACATCAGCACAAATCTTCTCCAACCCTACAAAGCGTTTCCTTTTTACTTTCCATAAAATATATTGTAACCAAATTTTGTGTGTGTGTGCTGTCGTGGCCGTGTTTTTACTGCGTTCCAGCGCATTACGCTGACGTCTCTGCAGCAAACAGAACGAGCAACTAAACCATGTGTGTGTGTGTGTGTGTGTGTGTGTGTAAGTGAGTGCAGCATAAACATCAGGCGGTTGAGGAGTGTGACACGCTGACTGTCGGGTGAAGGCGCGTAAACGGGACTCGGGGAGTGACTCGGTTTCTTTATCCCGGTTCCAGCAGCCTTCAGCTCCTCGCTGACGGTCAGGACCGTCTGTGTTCCATGATGTCATCGTGTCGCATCACATCACGATACGGAGGCCTTCCTGCCCTACACGATGTGCGTCACGTTTCTTACAGTTTGAAGTTTCAGTGCAAAATGTAAACATCGCTCAGCTGCTTGGAATTACAGTTTGTGATTACGATTTTTTTTAAGGTGCGAAGCGTAACTGAATAACGAGGAGGAGGAAAAGGAAACCTGTCATTTACAGTTTAATCTCCCGTCCATGCAGTTTCCATGTAGTCCGTAATTATTTAAGGAAAACTCCATTTAGAAGGAGAGATGACGATACCTGCGATATCTCAGACCGGATTGATCACGATGTCCGTATCGGGACATCATATCGCCCGGCACCACGGTTTCTACTGCGGTGAAGTCGGTTTTATTGAGGGTTTTTTTTTTTATTAGCTGAATAATTGCGATTTAACTTTTAAAATCCGACTTTAAATCAGTCGTTTTTGGTTTTGTGTTTAGCTCTGCAGTGTGTATCTGGAGACAAAACACGAGCGTTCCCTGTCGGCATGGCCTCAGGGTCAGATTTAAGTGGAACTGATAACACGCGTGCGCATGCACGCACACACACACGCGCGCGCACACTGCACAATAGACATGAGGTCATCGCTCTGAGCCCTGGTGAAGTCCAGCGAGCGCAGGAACGAGCCGCAGTGTGTGACTGTCGGTTAGCCGAGTGTGAGTCAGTGTAAACCCCGACTGAGACAAACAGGTTAGTGATTGTTTGCACAGACAGTGCGCACACACACACACACACACACACACACACACACACACACACACACACACACACACAAACACACAAACGAGTGTCATTCATCAAGTCACGGTGCAAGTTGTAACTAGTCTGTGTTTGCGCTGTAACCTCACACCTGATCGTGGTGTCTTGGAGGAAGACGGGTTTAGTAATCACTGACACACTTCTCAGCGCTCGCGTTCACCTTCAATTTAGATTTCAGCTTGATGTGTGTTTATGCGCTGTGAGTGTACCGAGTTGGACCTGCTCCAAGAGCAGCTTACTGAATGATCTAATATCACTCTTATGAAATTATCCCACACACACACACACACACACACACAAAATAAAGCGTTTACCTTTTTTATAATGAAGGCTGGTAACAAATGTGTAAAAGCTCTACAGCGACATTCCTTAATGTCTTTCCTGGAATTTCACGTGTGAATCCTCTGTGCCGACTGCGATGTGTCGGGTGTTAGACCTTCGCTTACTGCGCTCCGTTTACCTCGGGCCTCGGATGACCGAGCCGGGAACGACGTCACGCCCGAGTCGACCCAGTTCCGGTACAGCGTGCCGGAGAAGGTCCAGCCTGGTCAGCTAATGCTGGCGATACCAGGTGGTGATGACGCAGTGTTTTACGCATGTAACACCATAGCGACATGGCCAGAGGTAGTCAAAATCCGACTTCAGGAGGCATTCCAGTTGACATTTCAGACTGGGAACTCGGAAATCCCAACTAAGGAATAAAGCACTCGGTTATCTGAAAGCAATCATACTGATAGGGTTGATGGGATGAAGCGGAGTCGCTGTTACCGCGCCGGTGGCGGTGATCGGAGTCGCCGTTGCTGCGCCGGCGGCGGTGATCGGAGTCGCCGTTACCGCGCCGGCGGCGGTGATTATTTTCCAGTAAATTCTCGTCCTCGATTTACAACAGATACAATTCATCTTACTTCTAGTTTATAGTCAGTTTTAACGTTGTGCCTCGGCTGATTAGTTCCTGTGCTTACTAACGTTATAGCAGCTATAAACAGCCATTCTCTCACCAGCCTCTCCCTTTTATTCTCTTTTGCGGCCGAGAAACACCAGTTTACGGCTAACTGAAGTGATGAGACCGGACCGCGTGTGTGCGCGTACAGTGTGTTGCAGTAAACACCGTGAGGGTCACGTGAACACTTTCTGATTGTTTTGTTGCGTGTAATGCGTTTTCCTCCGAACAGAAGGAATGGACGCGAGTGCGAGGACTTCCCTAGTGATTGGCGGTGATTGTGTCATTTCTTCACCTCAGGACGGTGATCGAGGTTGGTGCGGCGGCTCTACACCTCGCCTGTGGCTTGTTCTTTTTCCTGCCTGTGCCTCACAAACAGAGAACGGCTGGCTGCTTTACTTGGTTTGACACTGTGGCTGCTGTGAGTCACAACCCCCCCCACACACACACACACACACACACACACCAGCGATAATATTCTCCGGGTGCAGCAAGAATCGTAGTGGCAACACCAGCAGTCATCAGACTAGTAATTGTTTTGTATTGGCTCACACTATGAAGTTTTGCAGAAGTGAACTTTATTTTCTGCGTCTTTCCTTGAAGCGCTAGCTCAGGCATGCGCTGTACGTGTCAGGTGAGTGACGGCTTGCTACGTAGTGTTTATATTCCGTCCTGTGGATCGCTTATTAAATCAGGTATTATAGACATTTCCTTCTCAGAGTTCCTCTAACCTCTAAGTGCAGAGGCTAGTATCTTCCCCTTAACTGTCATGGCAGACCGGACGTCCAACACGCCATAAAAGAACATGTGTACAGGCAGCTGCGGGCACGAAACGAGCAATCGGGGTAAATGCTCACAAACGGAAGGGAAAGCCATCTTCACTAACTCCTATGCCAAGACAAATATTTTCATATTGCGTGAGAATAACAAGCAGTGAATCTTCCACCGGCCGAGGTGAGCGTTTACGTTCCTGCATTCGTCATAATTGAATCATTAGTTTTATCACTGAATGTCCGCAGCGCAGCACCACTACTTGCGGTCGAGCGCTTTAGCGCCGCGTCACCGCGGGGGAGAGTCGAGCCGAAGCCCCGCACTTTAATTGGTGGTCTTTGTAAGGAGCGGCCCAGATGTCTGTGGTCAGGCGGCGCTTCCTTTGGGCTCGGGCTGTATGAGGATCAGAATGAGCTCCGCAGAGGACCTTCCATTCAAACAGCCTCTTTGTGTTGGGGAAAGCTGCACATCTGTCGGGAGTGTCGGAGGGCTGTGATGTTTCTCACGCCCATTAAACATGGACTGGGCTATCTGACTAATGGCTGAAAGCACACGCAGTTTACATTCATTTTTTTATGTTTAGGCTTTTTCATATTGCTATTTTTCCTCAAATATGCTTCCCCCCCCCCCCCCCCCCTCCATGTTGTGTTTGTGTGTTTATGGACAACTTGGAATCCAATTTTTTACCAATCTTATTTTACATTCATAATTAATGATTATAAATTAGTAAATCTTTTCAAAAGAGCCAAAACTTTGTGTGTAATGAAAAGCATCAATTCCTGGTCATTAAAGTCCGTCTTAATCGAAAGATGCTGAAGATGCACATGAGCATTTATTCCACAATGCCGCAGTTTGGACGAATAATAATCGCATATAATAATAAGCACATGCACGTGTAGTTTATATTATATTATATTATATTATATTATATTTTTAGTTACAGCTAATCTCTGTTTATTAGCAGTCCTGACCTCCGTTTAGCACCACCGCTGAATTTAAGAGGATTAAAAAACCCACCGCATAGTAAATGTGAAACATTGCGGCTGCGGACGATGCACAACACTCAAGTATTTATTTATTCTGTCCTAATCATGTAGCGTACACGAGATGTGTCGGTCACACCAGGCCACGCCCCCTTCTCTTCCCCTCTCAAAGCCACAAGCGATACTGTCCTTGAGCGATAGTCGGTGGTGCAATTAGACGATAGCATTTTCACACAGCTTGGACCACATCCTGTCCTCAGAGAGCTGAACGGACTGCCCTGCATCTCCTGAGCTTTGCTCAGCCGGAAATAGAAATCCTCAGCCTGGGGATGGTGCAAGTACAGAAGCTCAGGGTTCCCTGTCGGAACTGCAAACATGAACTCTACAGCACCTGCAGCACGCAGCATGCACGGCTGGATTTTATTTGGTCAGATATAAAGCGCGGTTAGTCATTTCTGGACGACGTTCTCAGGAGAAAGTGTGTAAGAGCGATAGAATGGTGTTAATTACCGTCTGAGGGTTCTCTGTCCCTGAGGGAGAATGTGCTGTTAGTTTGCTCTGCATCTCACACACACACACACACACACACACACACACACACACACACACAGCCAGCTTAACACACAGTCAGTCTTTTCCAAACCTTACATAAAGCTGAACTGGACAGAATTTTGTCCTTGACAGAAATAAAGGCCCAGGAAAAGCTTCCCCAACAATAGAATGTACACAATGCTGCCGCTTTATAAAGAAATGAATATCTTTTTATTTATTTAGTTCCTCTTATTACTCGTGTTATAGCAGCTATAAAGGGACGTTCCCTCAGCGGTGACGCTCTTCCATTCTCTTTAAGCAGCTCATCATGCTCGAGGAACCACAAAAACAACACCGTGAACGAGCCGTTACTATAGAAACGCTTTCTCCTGATGTTAACTACATTATCCTCGCATTAGTGGTGCAAAATTAACGCGACACGTGTCGTACTTAACACGTCTTAGCTTTTATACGGTACACTTTCTTTTCATTTGTTTTGTACTTCTTAAATATGTCTCTTTTATCATTTGTCATATTTATCTGGTTAGCATGAACCATTAAAATAAGGTTGGAGTAAAGCTCTAAAGGTTCATGTTCATGTAGAGTCAAATAAATTCAGTCAGTACCCTTTTAAAAGATCGTCAGCGATGTGCGTCGGATGACGCGGCCCTCACAACAAGTGTAAAGATTTAATATGAATTTTTTTTAGAGATTGAGGCACTCAATTTCTAGGTTTGTGAGCATCGCGGAACTGAGGATCCTTGTGAAATAAATGCACGATTGTTCAGCTCTCGCACAGTCCAAAGTCCGACAGAGTCTCGTTTGTTTGTCGGCTCCTGACTGACATTGTTGCACACCTTATCTAAAGTTCAGCTCTGACGCCGTTCTGCTCTCCTGCTTCTCCTCAGTTACACATTTCTCAGGATTGTAAAATGGTGTTTATTACAAAACCCCCCAAAACACTGCGTCCTGTGCTCTCAGAGCGGCGAACTGTAGTGGCAGGAAGTTCACCATGGTAACAACTGCAGGTTGTTTTTCTTTGCAAAACAACTGGGTCTGGTTCAATAAAACACCTCACCTTTTAAGTATAAACCTTACGGTGTTATTAATGGAGGGGAAAACTGAAGAGGTACAGATGTTTTGTTGTAGTACAATTCAGCAGTATCCATAGCAACATTTCCTCATTTCTAGGCATGCATCTCAGCTTCTTTCAGTTGTTTGTTTTGGGGGTTTCTCCCTCCGTTCTCCTCTTCAGGAGGAGAAATTCGGGTTAAGGTCTGACGATTGACTCGGGCACTTTTCCCCCTGATGAAGTCCTTTGTTGTTTTGGGTCGTTGTGGGTGTTGCATGATGAAGTTCCTCCCAACTGGATCTCTTTCTCTGGAAACTGGCAGACAGAATGTTTCTGTAGACTTCCGAGTCCATTCTGGTGCTGCCATCATAAGCTTCATCAATAAAGATTAGTGAGAAAGTTCCAGAAGCAGCCATGCATGCCCAAGCCATGACTCCACCTCCAGCACCGTGACTCCACCTCCACCGTGCTTGACCCATGAGCTCCTATGTTTTTGGATCCTGAGCAGATCCTTTTTTTCTCCGCACTTTGGACTTTCCATCACTTTGGTAGAGGTTCATCTTGGATCCAGAGCTCTGTATTTCTTTGTGAATTGAATGTTGGTTTAGACTTTTTAACAACAAAAACAGTCTTCAAATGTGAAACCCACGACTCAAACAAGAGTAGGCTTTCAGAGTGGTCACCTGTTTAAACCATCAGTCTAATAGGGCTCATCTGGGCAACCAGAAACTTGGTGATCCCTTTATTTGACGTCTGCAAACAGAAATTATTTTTATCTTTGTTCTTTACATCAGCGTACCCAACATCTCGAACGCTAGAGCACTAGTTTACTAAAAAAAGAAACCTTCAAAATTATTCCTTCCGTATCACAGTTTGGGAGCTTGCTGCTGTTTTTAAAATGAACACAAATCTGGTCTAACAAAAAAAAAAAATAGATGCAATGCTGGACTAGATTGTTGGCTAGTATTAACTAGCTAATTAATGCAAATAAAGCTGATGTTGGCTAGCTCTACTTCAGTATGATTTTCAGTTGTTTTGTGACTGGATGGACAGATGGACAGACAGGAACTGAGGGAAATGATGCAGTGGGAAGAATTGGTGTGTTTCAATGGGAAATCACCGAGCAAGTCATTGATAAGCGAGGGCTTTATATCTTTTTTTAAATTTTTTTATTTTTTTATCATATCGTATTTTCGTTATATCATATGGCCCAGGCCGAGCGCTAACTCCAAAGTACGCCACTTCTCCTTTTCTCCAGCGTTTTTGTGAATGGGTCCTGGGATTTCGTTTGACCTTTCGCGCTCATTGAATTCGTGTTGCAAGTGCATTGAAAGGTCCTCCGAATGTTTCCGATGAGAACGGCGACTAAAATAAACGACACCCAGAGCCAAAACCCACAAATCCTTTCATTCCTGAACGCTGTCCAACAGTTAAAATAAATCCTGAATGGCTTCCACTTTCCCTGCGGTTTTTCAGCGGCGGAGGTGCCGTGAAAGCAGCCTTAGGGTCGTCGGTGTGGCTCCTGGATGCATCACAGGACTCGGACGTCCTCTCAGCCCCTCCTCCTCCACCACCCCCACTGCACTCCAGAGGAATGCAGACGCCTCTTTCTCATGCTAATCCATGTCCTGAAGCTACATTGCAGTCCCACGCTGGCCTCAACGTTCAGGAAGAACCCTTAACCATGGTTAAATATTCACACGCCCTTCTATTTAAACTGGCAAGGCTTGCAATGTCAGGAGTGTGTTTAATTATTCTACCACGGTGTTGGGGTTTCCTGTGATGGGCCACTGATGGAGGCATGCTGTGTGTTCTATTCGCTTGAACTCTGCGTTTACACGTCAGTTGTGTCGCTCGTGGTTTGTCTCATTTGGCTGTGTAGTTTGGTAGGATAAGATGTAGTCATTAGAATGTTCTGAGAGTACAGTTTGTCACTTTATAGCATCGTATCTAACTTGCTTAAAATTGGGAATCACATGCCACCTAAATTGAAAGATTTTGGTCGCTTGATAGAGTGGCTGTAGAGTAGGACAACCAACTAAACTCGTCCTGAATTAAAAAAAAAAAAAGGGATTTTAAACATCAAAATCCATTAATAGTAAAATGAGGTTCTTTGCCCTGTATTGTGTGTTTTTTGACAATGCACATTATTAAACAAACCAACCTGCACGAAGTAGATGTCGGTGGAATTCATTCAAACGGAGTAAGATCTTAATTAAGATGTCACTTGTTGGGGAAATCAACTATTTATCAACTAATACTAAATCTAGTATTAAAATGGATGTGGTTGTTATGGTAACGCTATTCTGACAAATTTGGCTGCTGACTATAGAAATGGAGCAAGTTTACGAGCCGTTTGCGATTCAGCTAGCTAAACGTGTCTAGCTATCAGGTTAAGATTAAGGAGGCAGCAGGACACGGGGCCAGTTACGAGTGGCGTGTCGGTGTATGTTTACCTTGTGTGTAGCTGCAGAGAGGTTTTTAGGTCGTTGAACAGTGTGCAGTTTTCCGTCAGTTATTTCAGTGCTTTAAAATAACCTTTAGAAGTGTGTAAAACCGCACTATGTAACTTTTGTAACTTTCTTTAATCCGCTGTGACGGATTCTGATGAAGGAGTTGTCGATCCTGTGATAATGTAATATATTCTGACGGCTCTCGGGTTGCCGTTTGTGTAACAAATCCATTTACACACATTATTAGCTCGACGCTGTCAGCTACAAATGATAAATGACACGGTCCTGTGTGATAAGATTCCCTAAAAAAATAAATAAATAAACGTTAACACGGGCAGCATTTATAGACTGCTGCGGTGCACATTTTGTGTGTGTGTGTGTGTGTGTGTGTGTGTGTGTCAGTCACAGAAGAGGTCTGACCTGCTAGAAATGTGCACAGGATACAAAGTCACACAATAGACAGGAAATAAGGGGGGGGTGGTTGTGATATCGGATAACGGGGACCGACGTGTTCGTCCTCTCCGTCTGTGATGGCGAGTCGCACTTCCCATTTTTCACCAAGACTGAGAAAGCGCTCTCGAACTGCCTTGGTAAGAGACGCATGCAGGCCACAGCGACGCTGGCCTAACGCTGCTGGCATTTGGACGCTCCAGTGTATTGAAAATAAACACACACACACACACACACACACACACACACACACACATGATCTCCAGAGTCGGAATAAAGTGTGCTGCGCACATTAAGGCAGCATAATGGTTAATCAGCGCATCTCTCCTGCGCGATCTGCATTCCTCTTGTCCGTCTTAGTCATCCCGTCGCCATGGTTACCAGACAGAGCCGTGATTTTCTTTTGATGCGTTGCATCGCTTCAGTGTGGCCACAAAACGGACACGATGACTAGAGCACCGAGTTAAAAAGACGAGCCACGAAAGGCGCGAACACCTTTTTTATAGATTTATATGGGTGCACTTTATTTTATAACACTTGTATTTTACTTTAAACATGTTCAGTTGTTCATCGTGTGTGTGTGTGTGTTGTGCCTTTTATTGTACATTATGATTATGTACTAATCAGTATTTAATGAGATGCTTAGCTCCTTGCGTGAATTTCCCTGTCTGAGTCGTTTGATCCCGGGCTCATGTTTCGGACGAGGCTGCCCCACTCGGAAACGGAAATCTGGATTCTGATTGGTCACAAGGCGCTGATTTAATCGTCTATCCAAGGATGGCTGTACGGAAGGAGTCTCCAGTGTCAGAGCTCAGGCTCGGCGTAACCGGGTTATCCGACATCTTCAGGATAGAGGCGTTTGAGGCTTTTTGTGGTTTCTGTGAAGTGTCCTTGTGGAGTAATGTTGTCGTGGTAGGAAGAGGCTTTGTTTCGTGGAACAGGCGGTCGGCCCAGATGCATGCGGGGACAATGAGGGATCGCCAGTCATTCCTTCCTCTGAGAACGTTCCCATGCCAGCGCTGAAATCCGAACCACCGGCCTTTATTTTAGACTAAAGGAAGCACCAGTGAGTCACTCCTCTAGTCTGAGAACGTCCCCGGTCCCTCTTCATGCATATTAAAGCTGCTGGAGACTCTCTCTCTCTCTCGCTCGCTCTCTCTCTCACAGTGAGGATCATTTGAATTTGAACAATTCGGTGTGTTCTCTGACTAGTCTTAGTAGGTTTGTGCTGTCCTCTTACCTGTGTCGAACAGTGGTAAGTCTTCCCCGTCCTGGGAACAGGCCCAAGTGTTCTTACTGCCCGGAACACTCTTACAGAACAGGCCCGTTGTACTCGATTGATGAGTTGGTAAGAGAATTTTTTTTTTAATGGATGCTAGACATGCATATGATTTGCTTATCATGCTCTTACAGAACCATTTATCCGTCCTGATCTGAAAAGCGTTTTGTGTATTTTTAATCAGAAACTTCCCCCTCTCCCCTCTGGAAATATCAGATCCAGTCCTTTTTTCTCCCTCACATCAAACACATCATTAGCCTTTTGTTCGTTCCACTCGCAGAGCCAGAGATTTGAGCGAAGCCGCCCTCAGATCTGCGTTTTTACAATAGGTTTTGTGCTAAATGAGGAAAAACGGGTAGGCGACCTTTTATCAAAATAAATACGTGCAGCAGAGCGTTGTGCGAGTCTTTGGGTTCAGCAGTGTGACTCCGCTATTGTCCTCCCGCCCACGCGCCGACTCCAGGCTCTGACTCCAGGCTGTTTCACTGAGCAAAATGAGCAGGTAGCGCTCGGCGACAGGTAGCGAGAGTGGAGTGTGATTAAGGCCAGGTGGATGATTGACAGTGAGGTTGAGGGATGGAGCTGCTGCTCCACAGGACATAGAACCATAGAGATCAGAACTGCTCTGGTAAAGGAGCTGGGATCACGTGGCTGCAAGGCTGGAGTGGGCTGCAGCATCACGTTATGTCATCACCACAGTGCTCCAGGGCACGCAGTTCCATCCTGAACTCACGGAACTGTTGGCGTCCACATCTTCTGGGTTCTCCGGGTTTCTCCCCCAAAACTCCCCCTGGCAACTGTACAGTTCTCCTAAACGTGAGCGAGTACATCAAGGGGTCCTGTTCAGCCTTTATTCCCACCTCACTCCCAGTACTCCCAGGATGAACTCTGGATCTCCTGCAAACCTGACCAAGACTTTTGCTCGTCTTGATTTTCTTACTTTACCTCCTGCAGTGGATATAAAAAGTCTGCACAGCTGCAGGTATGTGTGATGTAAAAATAAAACCAAGATCAGTCATATCAGATTTTTGTTCCAACTCGACAAGCAAGCAAGCAAAACAATCCAACAGAAAACAAAGAAAGAAAGAAATCGCCTGGTTGCATAAGTATGCACACCCCTTAACTCGAAGCACATTGTGCTTGTAATCCAGCACTCGGTCTTGTTGGATAAGAGTCTACCAATTTAGCACATCTTAATCTGGTGACGGTATTCCATCCTTCCTTGCATAAATGCTTCAGATCTATCCGATTGTCAGGGGATCTCCTGTGCACCGCCCTCTTGCTCATCCCGTAGGTGTTGGACAGGATCTGAAATTCTCATTGCATCATTTTTTTTAATCCATTCGTTAGTTGATTGCTTTGTGGATTTGCGCTCCGTGTCCTCATACGGGAAAGTGCGATTTCTCTTCATCTTCAGCAGTCTGACAGGCCTGCAGGTTTAGTGCCTATATAAATTGGCGCTTGGAGCTACGCAGGATTCCCCCTATCTTGACTAGAGCCCCAGCTGAGGAGACGCGGCTCTGCGGCGTGACGCTGCCGCCATCGTGCTTCACCGTGGGTACGGGCTTCTCAGGTTCATGAGCCGTCTCATTTTTGAACCAGACACATTTTTTGGAATTATTCACAAAACGTTCTACATCAGACCCGAACACTTTTTTCGCCACGCGGTTTGGGACGACGCTCAGGCGTTTGTTTGTGACCTTCCGTCTACCCGCCCTGCCCCATAGCACCAGTACAGAAGCTCGTCACGTGCAGCGAGTGACTTGCCACGTATATATCTGGAGCTCCTTTTGAAGTTGCTGTAGGTCTCTCGGCAGCCTCCCGGAGAAGTTTTCTTCTTGTCAGTTTTGGATTGACGTCCTGTTCCCGGCGACGTCACGGCAGTGCCCCATTTTCTCCACCCGTTGAGGCCTTCATGGTGTTCCGCGGCACGTCTGACGGTTTGGAACTTTATTTCGGCACATTTGGACAGCGAGGTCCCGTCCACGCCTTGTAAGCTCTTTGTAGACCGTGGCTGCAGCGGTCAGGAAACAAGATGCCAAGAAAATCGTACGGAATGATTGATTTATCTTGGTAAAAAATTTCGCAGCACAAAAACCATGGACGTGTGGCGATTTTATATATACGCTGCACTTCTTTCTTCTCCGGCGTCTTATTTTCGGTCTCTCTTTGGTTTCTTTGCTCTGTGTGTGTGTATGTGTGTGTGTGTGTATCCCCGCTCAGAAGACTTCAAAATGGTCCTGGTCCCCTGAAGAATAGGGTGGGCTTTTTTTATTTATTTATTTATTTTTTTTTATTCCCGCAGGAGCTGAAATTGAAATTCAGTTGCAAAATATGTGCACAAGAATGCACTCTCCCAGATTTATGGCAGAAGTACAGATAGAAAGTCGGTTTCATTTTCAGTGTCTCAACTCCTGCCATGTTGGAAATATAAGCGCTCCAGTGTGCTGGGTTTTGGTGGTCTGTTTGTTCTCCATATTTTGGTTTCCCAGGAACCTAGCTGCTTTACTAAGAAGTGTTTAGCTGGTGTAATTCAACTACAATAAAGACGAAATTCAGCACGCTTCAGTTCCTGAGTGTTCACGCGTCTCTCGAGTGGATTAGAGCTGCGAGGTGACTCGGCCAGGGCTGCTTGGTTTGATATAGTGTTTATGACTGGAGCAAAAATTTCTGATAAAATGTATACAACTGCTGAAACCTGAAACGCCCCTTTTGAAATGTGCAAATACCTGGACCAGCCGACTGGCTTTCTGTCAGTAGAAGTCGTTTTGACACGCCTTGATGAAATGGAAATAATGAGCGCGTTTCAGCGTCGTTCTGGAAACTGCAGAGTGAGACGCAGGACAGATTTATAGTCGCGTCTTGGCGCTCGATGTCTAGTCTGATTCCCACTCTTCGACTACGGACGCCGGCGTTTTAAGGAAACCGGGATCTGCACCACTGTGGAATTTTCTAGTCGGAGAAAAATGAAGATAAAGAGAGACGGACAGCGGCGTCCGTGATAAGGACGGCCGCTTTTAGCCGCTAATCTGTCCACTCTGCAGCATTCCAGGAAGCAGGAGGACGACTACAAGCGTGTAGCACACCGTCTCAGCTTTCTGATCTTCAGCACTACGCTGTAATTCTTCTCAGTACAAACCGGGACGGCAGATCAGAAGCCTCGGGGCAGATTTAGTGTCCAGGGTATTCCTTTTTGTTCGTTGGCTCTCAGTGGACATGTTTGTGCAGAAAGCAGGGAAAGAGCATAAACCTGCTCCTTACTGACTTTAACAAAATGAAAACATTTTTTTTATTTGGTGTAATTATGGTGTGTTGCAAACCTGCGCAGGTCACCTGGTAACACAACCTGTCCGGCGTCAAGCCGTCGCACATCTCTCCTGCTCTAATGAACACTGTTACTCACCTCGCTTACACGTATCAAACGTCTCGTAAAGCGCGTTCGCTGTTCACACTGGCTCCGCTGCAGCCTCCACTCAGGATCAGCCTTTACGGTAGAACTTAAATGTAAGCATTGTTCTTTGGGTGTCTCTTTTTTTAAAATTTTTTTATTTTATGAAACGTTTTTAATTTAATCCCATTAATACAATGCGTAAGGAATAAAACCGTGTGTTCTGCTGCTGTAGAAAAGTAATCAGTGACGGGGTTCTGTGATGACGTGGAGTCGCCGTTCCCGACCCGACGTTGATTATTTTCAGTAACAGCACAGCGTTTTCTTTCTCGTCTCCCCCGGCGATTTCCAGTAATTACAAGTTCAACTTGTTAAAAAAATGACGCTTCATACTGTTTATTCATTTAGAGTTGCTTACGGTGCATGTTTTATCCTTTTACCGTTCTGTTTATTGTCGCGGGACGTCCTCTATAATGCGCTGCACTTTGGCTTGGTTTTTCTTTGTTATTAAACTCTGTACCTTAAGCATTGTGGTGTTTAAATAAAGGACTTTTTTTTTTTTTTACACACACTGGCCAAGCGTCATCTCCCACATCGTTCTGAACTTGTTCTCTCTCTCTCTCTCTCTCTCTCTCTCTCTCTCTCTCTCTCTCTCTCTCTCTCTCTCTC
>JAQQZR010000598.1:0-11725 GCA_030068235.1 Notoglanidium macrostoma | reverse complement strand
ATGGGGTGGATGTAATACATGTAATACATGGGGTGGCGTTTGATGAAACAAAGGCATGTCTCAGTTACGCACAATTCTGTCCACGAAGTCGATTTTTCGTGTGCAAAATGAGCTCAGGAACGAAGGCGTATTCAATCCACCATTACTGCTTGCTGTAAACATTAAAAAAATACGAGATATGAGGCTATGAATTCATGAATCATATGAGCCATCCTAATAAATTATTTTATTGGGTCCAAAATATCAAGTTAAGCACCTTCTGAATATGCAGAACCTTCCCCTCATAAATATTAACATAACTTTTGAACAAAAATCGTCGAAAAAAGTCCCAAAGTCAAGTCAAGATGTGTTTGGTGTCTATAGTTTGCTTCTTGGAGGTAAAGTACAGTGTAATATCTCTGTCTCTTTTTTTTTTTTCTTTTCATTTTTCTCCTCTCAGCTCCATCCCACCAGCTAGCTCCACCCATCGCACGCCAGCTATCAAACAGGGAGGGTGTGGCTTAACATGTGCTTCCTTCAAGATGTGAAACCAGACCAGCCACCTGCGTCTTTTTTCTGTGTCACGGGGCAGCATAACACACTCCGCGGAATGCGCTATCAACCCTCTTCTGCATACAAGATCTCGCAGACACCCACGATTGGCTAGTGCCACTGTGATTGACAGGGGAGAGAGAGTGTAGGCTCCTCCCACCCAGAAAGCATGGGCCATTTTAGCTCTCTTGGCTCCTGGGCCGTGATTGGCTGTGGCATTGTCAGGATTCGCACTCACGATCTCAAACCACATTCAGTTCCTCAGTGATGTCACCAGATGATGCATAGCAATAAATATAGCACATTATATGACAGAATGTTGTTTTTCTGAATTGTAAACAGATCCTTCAGACTAGCATCATCATGAATGCTATTGAAATCATGGATTATTTCTTCATACAGGTTTAACTGTCGGCTCCTTCATTGTTCTCACATTGAGCAGGTTCATGGTGTCACTCATCTCATCTCTTCATCACACGTTGCCTTGGTCTCCGACATTCTGCCCTGCTCTTCTGATGGGTCAAGCAGTAAAACGGAGTGTACGGGCTCCAGCAGGGCCTTGGAGGAAACTATCAAATGGCTTTCTGGCCAGCCAAGCTAAGGAGAGCAAGAACAACATACAATTATTCAGGTATGAAAAATATCCTTGAAGAATCTAACCCATCATAACAAGGTCGCACGCAGGTTCTCCTGGAGAACTAGGTACTTTCACCTGAGACCGGCAGGGACGAGAGGAACATTGTTAGCACAATATAGACAGGAATTCCCCTTAAAATTTTCCCCGTCCCTGAGCACAAATTCTAAAATACTGTGTCTCAAAATCACATACTTATATACAGTTATACCATTACGTTCACTCGTTTGCTCAGACCCGTGTCAGTCTTTTAGTAGAACCTTGTGAACATTGTTTTTTCTTTGAGCCTCGGTTCAACAGCAGAGAGTTTAAAGAGAAGCTAACAGCTTGTTCGTGTGTTTAACACGTGCATGCTGCTGAAAACATTTTACAGATCGACATGGAAACCTTATAAACAGATATACTTTGGCTTTGACATACTGTACAGCAGGTACACAGGTGAATTTGCATGTTTATGCATCTGTCACGCTTCAGGTATAAACCATGATTTTCCGGTCGAACTCAAGATACATCATAAATACTGGCATCTGATTTTAAAAATATAATTAGAAAAGACTAAATAGACTAACAATCCGATCAGGGCTCCTTCGCCCATTTCATAGAGGCTACTGCATGTACAGATCAATCACAGTAAGTATACACACCTGTGGGAAAAAAAGGAATTTACAATGGGAACAGTGGCCTATTTTAGTGCATAAACATTCAAAAATTTTAACAGATATACTCACCAGTGCATTAGGCAGTGGCTCTTTAATATGAATGGATTTCCGCAGCCAGAGGCTACAGCGTGGTGTTATTACCCCCAGAAGCAAAGCCACGGCGAGGGTTAATGCCACAGCAATGCCCATAGAGAGCAGGATGGGCCACCAGGGTTCCAGCGCTGGGGGAAAAAACAAGGTGTTCAGTTCGTACCAGGAAAATAGACTCGTTTCTTTGGTCAAAATGCATTCCTCAAGCGCAACTCTCTATAACATCACAGACCTGTAACATAACTAATAGATTTATATTAAAGGTTCAGCCATCGATTCTAATCCAGTAAACTTTCTGTCAGATTCAGCACATACGTATCTCCTTATAGTCTGCTAGCTGTCCGTTCTGCGTGTGCACTGAAATGGAACTCGGTGTTCGTACACAGCACTGGCTCTGTAAAACAAAAAAAAGGTGGATCGGACCGAGTCACACAACACTATTCCAGCCAATCAGCAACAGGGGGCGTATTCCGGCCAATCGCAGGACAGGAGGAAGGACGGGGAGGTAAGGAGGTCATTGTTGGTGTCATTGCCTCGGCAACGCGTGTCCATGGGTTCGGGGGCGGAGCTTCTGAAGGAGCACTGAAGGGAGGTGTGTATTTATTTGGCTGTCGAGTTCAAATATCAACGTCCTCGTCCTCCAGAATCGATGACTGCATCTTTAATGCGCTTGTTCTAATACGTTATCATTTCTATAGCAACAGGTCATTCAGATCGGTCCACATAATGTAAGACTAATTATAAACCTTTTTTTTGTTTGTTTTTAAAAAAGCACCCTTGTTGAATTGTTAAGGACGTTTCTAATCTCACACCTCGCCAAAGCTACCTTCTGTTAAACTAGTGTTTATTGCACAGAAATGCATCTTGATTAAATGGATGGGGTAAAAACTAAGTCTGCTACGACAAAATCATAGAAATCTTTCCCCCTGAGCGTTTGAAGGCGAGACGTAAAGGCAATGATACGGAGTTTACAGAGTCAGGTACGGCTAACGATATATTCGGTATAATATTCAGTAGTGCCGGTGGTATGACACCTGCTGTGTGATCGTCTCCAATGGCTGTATCTATATCTGTATATATTACTTATATCTTATGTAATACTTCTGTCGTAGTTGGGTTTTCCCCTTAATGTTTTTGTTTCCTCCGTTCTTGTTGTTATGATTGATGTGTTGCCTTCACAACAAAATAAAAGCTGTTGGTGTTAAAAAAAGAACCCCATATAATTGTCAATGTGGCAACGTTTTCTGTTAAAAACCGACATTTATGGGAGTCTCCAGTGTTTACTCCAAAGTCTACACCTTCCCCAGTTACACAATAACAGGACAAGCTGCATTTTTGTCTTTTATTAAGTGCAATGTAAGTGAGGTTTCACTTAACGAAAGCGAAAACAGGAACTAACGTGTTTCACTGATGTTCCACGATGTTAGCGGTGACTCTAAAGAGTTAAAAGGTCCAATGTGTCGTTATTATTATTATTCAATCTAAAATATTAAATCATTGGCAAGTCCTTGTATTACAGGAGAAATAATATTCTAGGCCATGCTGTTATAAAAAATATTGTGTGTTAACGCATAAAACGAAATACCAGTTGAACACAAATCATAAACCTTAGAACCGAGAGCTCGTGGAGACGTTTTTTCCTCTAACTTTACCTCTACCTGACGAATTCTTCATTTTGAAGGTGTCGGAACATTTTCTCGCCCATCAGCTCTGTTAATTATTACTGAAGAATAAAACTTCACTCACCCTGGACAGTGACGCAGAGTGTATCGGTGCTGTTGGTCTTGTTGGCGATGTCCAGTAAAGCCTCCGCTTTCAGACAATAAATTCCTCCACCCAGGACATCTTGAACGGATTTTGGATCTGTTATCTCCTTACTAAGCACCTGGAAGTGAAACGGATGAGCAGCAGTTTGTTAGTGTAAAAAAGGAAGCTAGTTTTCATTCGTATCATTCAGACAGCATGATGTTAGGAATTGAAGTTCGGTTCTTGCCTTCTGCTCCTCCCCTTTCTTCCAAATCTTAAGGTTTACGCTGATATGATTTTGGAGCTCGCTGAAGTACACTTCAATGTGGCGTCCTCTTGGATTCACGCTCATGTTCGGAGCCAGCAGCACGGCTGAACGGCGGGAGAAACAAGAGGTCAGAAGGTCAAACGGAGCGCTGCTCTTATTAGAAATCCAATAACACAGTGGGAAAACATATTCCAGTTTTGATTTATGACTACGTAACTAAGGAAATAGCGACTGTTATAGGGACGGTGTGATGTAGCAGAGCTACTCTTACCACCCTGAAGTCGTTCACCTTCCTATAAAGTCTCATTTTAACAACGTCAGGCTTTTTATCCATTTACAGTTTTACATTTTACACAAAGCATGTAACACGTTGAATTATGCGGAACGTCCACAAAACAAGTTCTCACTAACATTATAGCTTGCCTTTCTTTCTTTTTTTTAAATCTTCCTTGACGTCATTAACATAAAAAAAATAAACGCAGCTTGTTGATGATCAACACTGAGCTGTAAATTCCTCCCATGATGGAAAACTTACAGCGTCATGGATGTGACTTTTAGAGGCAAATAACAACGAGGCACGATTTCTCCATCACAAGCTGTGCATCGAAACTTTGGATATGGTTGCGTCGACATTGTCTGTGTAGCATGAAGTCATGCTTTAAAACGGTACGGACGTGACTTGGCCTTGGAGCCACCCTACAGCCTGTCACAAAGCACTGACACGTCCACAAATGTTCTTGCTGGAAACTTCTAAACAGTCTCTTTAGTCAGGCGTCTGCCTGTGATTAAGCTGCTACTGTAGCAATGATAACATTTTATACGATAAACGCATGGATATGAAGCTGTGATTTGCCTGAAAATGTGACCAATAGCTTCTGACCAATCAGAGTTGAGAATTAGCTACAGCTTCTACCGTGTCATCACTTTACGTCTTATCTAAGGTAGCTGTATGGCCTCACTGTCTCTGCGGTTGAAGGTCTTCGGGAGCCGAATCCGCGATGTAGAGTCGTCACACCGCGCTAGCACGCTGATGTTGTAATCGGAGTCGGAGCTCAGGGCGAGGCTCAGGTCGCACTCGGTCTGGACGGTCTCGTAGCAAGAGTGTTCGTCCTGCCAGCTGTCATTCTGCATGTATTCAAACTCGCTGCACAAGACAACACATAAAGTCATTAAGTCAGGCATATCATGAAGCACTCATCTCAGTGGGAGCCTGATAAGGGAGTGTGCATTGACGCCCTTGTTATTACAAAAACAGCCCAAATATGTGAGTCAGCTTTCTACATAAACAATGGAAGTAATTAAGAAGTGCAGCTGATGCGTGACACTCATGCATGCATCACACTTTGGCATTCAGCCGTATTTAAAACATTTATAATAAGATAAGAAATGAAGCATGGCTTCTGAATAGTTTTGCTGAACATAATGCATTCGCATCAATCTCCTGAATAAATGTTTAAGAGAAATCTGTGTTTAAGGAAAGATGACGTTAATGATGCGCTACGTTAATGCAAGCATTTGAGAATGAATAACCGAGCGTACATAATGTGCACTGGGCGTTATTCCTCCCAGCCAAGTTGCTCGAGCAGGTTTAGCAACAGTGGGGTGGGGAATTCACAAAAACAAAACAGAAAATACGGCAAACTAATCGATTGAAGATTTTCTTACATATATTGCTGCTAAACCCTGTTAAAGAGAATGCTGGGAACGCGAGCGCTACGGATTAAAAACAATTGCCTTTGTGATTTGTACAGCTCGGGCTATTCAGAATTATGCTTCATATTTCTTCTATTTATTTATCTTTCTTCTTATTAATGAGTGTGGATTATTTGTGAAATTTGATCAAATATTCTCCCGGCTTCATTTGTGGCAATTAAACTACAATAAAAGAAAAATATTTCTTTTCATGACTCTGAAAGGGTGGGCCTGCTGTCATTCAGGCCCACCCCGGCCCACCCATAGCTCCACCTCTACAATTAATACTAGAGCTTTTCAGAAATTGAATTAATCCTCACTAAATCTCTGAAGCAGGACAAGCTTTCTTCTGCTTGAAGCATACTAGGAAAAAAAAACAGAGCGACTCGTATGTTGCACCTTCTAAGAAACCAGTGCTTGTCACAGGGTGGTTACGTAAGGGGTATGGACTAGAATTTGCAGTAACATGCAGTACCTGAAGGAACAAAATGTAGCCGTACACTCATGTTCTGTTCATTTGCTTCCTCTTCGAAAGTCTGCTTCCAAAATATTCACACAGCTTCCCTGACTGAATAACTCGATCCGTACACTTTACCATGTGTCACTGTGGTACTTCATGCTGTTTTCATTGAAACTGGAATCTCAGACTGCTCCTGATAATCACACCCTAATGTATTTAACACATCTGATCTACAGGGCGGAGAGGCCGGGTAAGTTCACTTCTAAATTATAATAGTTAATATCATTAGGGTCATTAAACTCCACCCGTGGCTAGCACTCCTACCGCTTTCTGTTCGATGTAATTAGCACGTTTTTTCATGCCATCAGAGGAGAAGTTATGATCGCATTACTTAACATTTTTATATAGATAACATTTATGATCGCAAACAAGCTTCAAACAACCAAACGTATAGAAATTGCCTGGAAAGGTTTTCTGACAATAACTGCAATAATATTACGCAATTTTAATAAGTGGCATTACATGTAGTTTAATTAGTTGTGAAATCTATTATATAGACCTAAAGAACTCTGAATGGACCATAACGGTCGTATAGACGTAAACAACATCTTTAGCCATGAGAAAGTGTTCTGTAAAGATTTTAAATCTTAAATGTTAAAAGAATTCTCTGCTAAATCTCATTTGCTCGCTGCTTACGTGGGAAATATTGAAAATCTCAGAAATACAGAAATACTTCATCGCTCGACCCTTCGCAGAATGCTCTGCGCCATGTAGCGAGTCGCCGTTTCCAATAATAATAATACTGATGTATAGCTAAAAATACATTTTTAAATGTAAGGAATAAAACATGTGCCACGCTGTTTCAAGAAAATAATCAACAGCAGTGTGGTGTGATGAAGCTGAGTTACTGTTACCATGTCAGTGTAGATTATTTCCCTATACCAACACCTCCTGTAGTGTTTAATTCCTCCTATACCACAGCAATTAAAAGAATTATAATTGTGTATTTATTTATTTATTAAGGAATGACACATCATACTTTCTCTCCATTTATAGTTTCGTTTAATGTTGGGGTGGTATTATTCTAATGAGCTCCCCTTGTGACATAGAAAGGGGAGCCAGATCTGAACCACTTGTCGAAGCACATGTTTTCTGACATTGGCAGCCCAAAAGAAACTGATCAGGTTGTCTTGTTTGTGAGTTTGTGGGTTGGTACGCACCCGATACCCAAATGTATATGCACAAGCACTGCAAAAGTGAGTTTTTCATAATCGGTAAGTGCCATTAGCTGATCCCATGATTCGGAATGCTCCTACAGAGTTTGGTGTGAAGTTTGCCTACCAGGAAGTAAATAACAGTTGTGTGTTTTCTCACCCCTGATACTTCACGGTGTAGTTGACGAAGCGGCAGGCTTCCTGCAGAGAGCTCCACTTCAGGATGTGCCTCATGTTCTCCGAATGTATGGAGATGTTCAGTGAGGCGGGCAGCAGAGCAGCATCTGCAGACGGCAGGGGTTGAGATCGTTAGCCTCTTAAATTAATATTTATTGTCCATATGTGTGACACTTTCTCAACTGGTACTGTAGGACAAACACACACATAAAATACACGACATAAAGAGTTACACGTTCCCATGAAATTCAGACTTCGCATTGATGTTATGTGTTCTGGTATTTAATGTCTCGAACCTCTTCCTGATGTCTGACACTTCCTCTTAATTCATCTGGGGGTTTTTTGTTTTGGGGTTTTTTTCGGGGCGCAGCAGGTAGAAGAGCATAAATGTTTTTTGATAAGGTATTATGTGTGTATTTAACATTTTAAACTATATATTGATAAAACTAGACAATTGTTGCATATCCCGTCGCTCTGCGACGCCACTGACTTCATTTGCACAATCCTGAGATCTCCTCATCAGGGCGAGAACTGTAGCATGTTCTAGCATGTCAACGCTCATGTGTCATTCGCACAGTTACCATCACCTCTACTTCCATCAAAGTCCTGAAACTGAGCAGAATTGAGGCATGGCATGAGTGAGGCTGCATCTGTAATGGTACATTTGCCTGTATCACAAAACAAGACTGCCATCATTATAAGCGTAGACCAGTTCTCCAAGTCCGTACACCTAATTACCATTCCTGCCCTGCTCACAGCTTTCGAACATGATGAACTTCTATTCCAACAGGTTTTCATATAATTTGCCATTTCTGAAGACAGATAGAAGGCCCTGGTTCCTGCCATGTTATAGTAAGTCTTACCCCAAGTTATCACCCACATGCCAATGGCCAAGTGACAACCAAGATGTTGGTTGATTCCTGAGAACTTTCTGTGGCAACTGCTTGTAGGACTGTGCTTGTTTTGCGTCTCAGGCCTGTGCCTCAGGTACCAGTCCCCGGTTTCCGCCCAGAATGCTTCTCCAAGGTTCAAGGTTAGTGTTAGAGTTAGAGCTGACCTTATAGCTGCGGCAAAATTTGATGTCTGGTTAAAAGTGAATCTTGGAAGGAATAGGAATAGGAATTTGGCAAAGGTATGGCTTTCCACTAGGAGAAACTGATGCATTGCTGTAATTCCACCGTCTAAACCACTGCAGATGAGCTCAGTGAGGTGACTTCAGCCAGCTACATTCCGTGTATCCTTTCTGAAACCTTTAATCAATCTGGATGGTGCTCTGCTTCAGCACCACTCTACCTTCAAAGGCTGAGCCAAACTCAGTGCCAGATGTTGTAGAAGCTGAGTACCTTCTGAAACCTCTAGTCTTATCATCTGGATAAGGGATCACCAGCCAATTCTTCACCACCAACTCTTGACCTTAAAAGGACAGCCAACTTACACTGAACCATACTCCCATTCCACATGTTGGTATGGAAGCAGGATCAAGTACTTAATCGATAGGAATGGTATAGCCCTGAAGAACGCTGCTAGGTTCCAGCATACAAGGTCCTAAACCACATTCTGATCAGGAAATTCTGTAACCATCACCCTGAAGCTCCAGCATCTTGCCCCAGTTGGAGCGCTCAGCAATCACCCCAGGATCATCCCAGATTGCTGATTTTAGCTCCATCAGCTAAGCCATCTGTCATGGCCAAAAATAGTTCTTGCAATACAGCATGACCAGTTATGAAGCCGTACACGGGTTTGACACTTTCCATCACACACCTGTAAATTTGTTCGTAGTTTCTGTATGAATCACTGGTATTAATTACATGTGACAATGCAGGTAGATATGAATCAGTTAATGAGGTTATTATATATGCAAATTACCTGTGAATCAGGTAAAGTAAAGTGAAAATTGTTAAGCATGTAAAAGGAGATAACCGCCTATTTGACCTCTTTGTTGATTTCTTTATATCTGGTTTACGCTTAAATTTTTTTCCAACTGTAGGATAGTTGAGGTCGAGCATCTTGCTCAAACAAGCAGCGTTGAGATTTACGCTTATTGTATACAGTTTAGTGAAAAAGAAGTTTGCACACCCATAGGACAAAATTTATTACATTTATTTTTATCCCAACAATACATGCAGTGTATTAGGTTCCACGGAGGTTTCTCCTTTAGCAGAAATAGCAGAATGGTAGCATCATTTCTGAATGTGATATACAGTATGTGATATCATGGATGATCCCGACCTCTGTTTTATATCCTGGAAGCAGCTTTGGATTCATCTTGGCTGTAAAATTGACTGCCTGATACTTCCTAACATTTCTGTTTTAACTCTTTCGCTGGTTCCGAAGCGCAAGATGAGCACAACAAAGCTTACTTTTTTTTTTCTCTTCAAAGAACCATGAAGTCTTGGTTAAAGATTTATATCTTATTCAAAATCTTCAGCAGGGGTATAAAGCAACATTACAAAATGTATATTCTGATAACAAGAAAGGAAAAGAATGAATGAAGAAAACACAAAAATGTTTCTTTTTAAAATTTTCTGTTGATTTTTCTGTTGATCTGAGGGTTCATTTTAAACAATTATTCATAGATAATTCATGAAATAGGGATAAGAAATTCAAAGAAAATATATAGGGGGGGTGTAAACGTTTGTGTCTTTTTTTTCTACCAATTTCTTTTACTTTAAAGATATTTTCTTTATATCTTGCTCAATGCAAGGAGTAGTTTAGCTAAACTTTTCACCTAGCTGATCAGCCGAGATGTTTGGTGCCTGAATTTTGCTTCTAAAACTAATAACACACTTATGTTCTTTTCCACGCTTCACTAATTTATCAAATTACCTGAGTTTACCTACAGCACTTGGACATTTTATTATGTCTCAACTTACGGCTGAGAGTAGCGATGAGGAACACAGAGGTCACAGTCTTGATCAAGCTCCTCGTCTGGAACATAACCTCCGAACACTCTCAGCGGGCCCAGCGACCTCCTGCAAAGTTCACCCTTGGACCACTAAACGTTCCACCATAAATCCAGAACATCCAGCAGAAAGTGTGAGCCTTGTCTCGGGAAGAGATTTGTGACGGACGGAGTTCGTGTCTCTGTGTGTGTGAGATGAAGGAATAGCTTGAGGTGTGTGTAGGTGGAAATTAAAGGTGATGTCATTAGGCTGCTCACCTGCAAGACCTGTTTATAAGCCCCGCCCACTGTTTAAGATTTGATTTAATGAGAATACAATGAAATGTGTGAGATCCTGAGCGACCAAATGAACTTGTGGTTTTGCCTAAAGCAGTCTGAGAGGCACTGAGTAAAACATGAACCTGCCAGTGCTGAAGGTTGTAAAAGGAACAGGATTGAAAGGAATGTGAAAGAAATTTTTTTTCCTTGTTTTCTAAATGAAAGCATCAATGAGGTGTGTGAGGACTCTGTGGTATCTATGGAAACAGACTATACATCTGTTGCCTTCATGAAGGAGGTGTGGCTTATGTGTGTGTCAATCATAGTGAAGGAGGTGTGGCCTATGTGTGTCAGGCTTAGTGAAGGAGGTGTGGCCTATGTGTGTCAGTCTTAATGTAGGAGGTGTGGCCTATGTGTGTCAGTCTTAGTGAAGGAGGTGTGGCCTCTGTGTGTCATTCTTAGTGTAGGAGGTGTGGCCTATGTGTGTCAGTCTTAGTGAAGAAGGTGTGGCATCTGTGTGTCATTCTTAGTGAAGGAGGTGTGGCCTATGTGTGTCAGTCTTAGTGAAGGAGGTGTGGCCTATGTGTGTCAGTCATAGTGAAGAAGGTGTGGCCTATGTGTGTCAGTCATAGTGAAGAAGGTGTGGCCTATGTGTGTCAGTCTTAGTGTAGGAGGTGTGGCCTATGTGTGTCAGTCTTAGTGTAGGGGGTGTGGCCTATGTACCATCGGTTCTAGTGAATGAGATATGGCTTATGTGTCTATCAGCCATAATAAAGGAGGCGTGGCCTCTAAAAATTTTAATATTTTATAATATAAAAATATTTTCTGAAATTCTTCTATTTTAATCCATACATTTTAGTAAAACTAACACCAAATAATGAGATTTTGGCTCATTGCTGGTGTCTGTGCATCTGCATTGCTTTCTTAATAGCTGTCATGTCAACTGTCCTCCAGCAGATGGTGTGTGTGTGAGATATATATATATATATATATATATATAGAGAGAGAGAGAGAGAGAGAGAGAGAGAGAGAAGACAACACACGAAGCCTGTAGCTCAGAGTTTGAACTGTGAGTTGTGATGATCACCCATTAA
>JAQQZR010000597.1:0-13808 GCA_030068235.1 Notoglanidium macrostoma | reverse complement strand
AGATGTGCGTGTTGTCTCACTGTGAGATGTGCGTGTTGTCTCACTGTGAGATGTGCGTGTTGTCTCACTGTGAGATGTGCTGTGTTGTCTCACTGTGAGATGTGAGGTGTTGTCTCACTGTGAGATGTGAGGTGTTGTCTCACTGTGTGATGTGCGTGTTGTCTCACTGTGTGATGTGCGTGTTGTCTCACTGTGTGTTGTCTCACTGTGAAATGTGTGTGCTGTTTCACTGTGAGATGTGTGTGTTGTTTCACTGTGAAATGTGTGTGCTGTTTCACTGTGAGATGTGCGTGTTGTCTCACTGTGAAATGTGTGTGTTGTCTCACTGTGTGATGTGTTGTGTTGTCTCACTGTGAGATGTGTTGTCTCACTGTGAGATGTGCGTGTTGCCTCACTGTGAGATGTGTGTGCTGTTTCACTGTGTGGTGAGTGTGTAGCGCTGCTCAGTTTGCTGTTGCTCTGTTGTGGTTCTCTGTGGGAAAAATGTGGGCCAATTGGGTGAAGCTTCGGCAGGACCCTGCCCCCTATGTCAGCACCAGTGGAGCGTGGGCTTGTGGGTTGGCCAGTGAAGCTGCTGGTGACATCACTGTGGGAGGAGTCAGAGAGAAAGAAGACTGTAGCACCAGATTTGATTCACTGATTCAGAACTTTATTCAAAAAATCAAGTTCTCCATTCAGAGTTAAATGAGCAATAAAATAGCAATACATTGTCACAATATGAGATACTGTGCAAATTGAGCATACTGTAATATCTCAGTAATATATTTTGTACTTAATCTCAAACCATAAAATGTTAACAGTTTACTTTTTTTAATAAACATTTTTTGTACTTTCCTGTGTTTTACAATATATTCATATAGTACCATTCAAAAGTTTGGACACATCTTCTATGTCAATGGTCTTTCTTTATTTTATTATTAAAAGATGAGACATTATTTTATTATTATTATTATACATTATTAATAATGTCTAAAAATAATGATGAACTGTAAAGACAAATGGTGAATATGGATTACTACAGTGTTGAATAGGGCTATTTACTGTATACCAACACTACCTCGACACAACACAACTGATGATCTCAAACACATTAAGGCGGCAAGAAATTCCACTAATGAACTTTTGACAAGGCTCAGCTGTTAATTGAAAAGCTTTCCAGGTAACGACCTCATGAAGCTGGTAAAGATGATGCCAATAGTGTGCAAAGCTGTCATCAAGGTAAACGTTGGCTACTTAGAAGAAACTAAACTGTGAAACAATTTTTTAAAACATTTTTTTGTTTTAATTCAATATAGCTTATTTCATAGTTTTTATGTCTTCAGCATCTTCAGTATTGCTCTACAATGTAGAAAATAGCCAAAATAAAGAAAATCCTATTAATGGTTAGGTGTTATGAGGTGCTATGCCTTTACATAAACACACACAAGATTAAATAAAAAAAAATTCTACATTTCTGCATAAATATGATCTAAAACATTATCAATAAGAAAGTGACCATGTATAATATTATAATATTTTGTCTCATTTGTTTAATTGGGTTCTCTTTATCTACGTTTAGGACTCTGATGTTTTAGGTCATATTTGTGTAGAAATATTAAAAATTCTAAAGGGTTCACAAACTTTCAAGCACCACTGTACAGGGAATCCCAGTATAGTAAACATTCAGTATTTGTTTTTCAAATTATATATTACTGTAAAAAAAAAAAAAAATCAAGAATTTTAATTGCGTCCCATCATTTTGGGTAAAAGCCAGATGAATAAATCTTACACTGCTCAGGGCTTTATAAGGGATTGTGGATTGGAGATCACGTACAGCTTTTTTTAAATATGTATAAATCTGATATGATCTCTAGACTTCTACAGCTGTGTATATGTTTGGAAAAAAAAATCTAAATAACATATAAGTATATATACACAGCATACTACACTGCAATCTTTACATTAGTTATATATTTTTACTCTAAATTGCAGAATAGCTATTTATTATTTAATATTATCTGTATACATTATATCTGTATACAAATTTGCACACGATGTGGAAATCAAGAACTATTTTTAATACCTGTTTAAATAGTATTTTAATTTGCATAAAATGTACATATTTAAAGACCACAGTGCTCCACTTCAGTCACGTAACATGAAGCTATATCTAATAAGCCATGTTTCTTATTTTTTCCTGAATCACTTGATGTAGGAAAAGTTAGAATAAATATACCATTTGCAATCATTCTATTTTCACATACTTTTATACTACCTATTATTCTGTAATAATAAGACAAAAATAAAGATCCTTGCTGGACTCCATAGAATATGCACTTTTTCATATTCAATGCATTTGGACGCTGTTAAACTTAGTTTTCTACATATAGCTTTAATCCTGGATCAGTTAAGCTCACTTAGCTCTGATAGTACTAAATGCAGATGATTAAAAGGTAGCAGTCTACAGAGCTCTGCTGGTGATGTCACTACTTAATCCTAATAAATTAGAAGACTCCAGTAATCAAACTGGTGTGTGTGTACGTACTATACAGGGTGTTCCTGTAACCACCAGGCACTGGGCGGCTTTCCCCCAAGCTGCCGCTCCTTTTAAACACTACAAAAGCTTACAATATGCTATGTTATTGATTTATTTAATGTAATTAACATCTATTTTTCTAAACAGAATGCCCTATTAGTCCAGCATCATAGGAGAAAAGTTTTTTTTAGAAAAAGGACAAAACTAAAGCTTTTATTTACAGAGCTTGCTTGGCATATTTGACTTGATTTCCTATGAGTACAATTATTTGGAGATGTTCCTTGCTCAGATACATCATGATCTGTTTAAATATAAAAACACACATTCATTTTAATGGACACCCTTTATAATCCATCTATTATCTACACCGCTTATCCTTTAAGGGTCGCAGGGAAGCAGAAGCCAATCCTAGCTGACTTTGGGTAAGAGGTGTAATGAAACAGTGAAGATCTCATTTTTATCTTTTACAGTATTATAAATAAAACTGGTAATTTATTGATGGTAAGAACGCTACAGTGTTGCTCTTTGACATGATGGCAGTTCACTGGGACAAATATAGAAGTTATGCAAATCTTTAATATGTCATTTTTGAGGTGGATAAAAAAAACTAAGTTTCAGTAAGATTTCTACATGATTTCACATTAAAGAACAATAGAGTAGAGCTCTTGCTATTACTACAATGCAGATTTTATCTAGTTGTTGTAAATTAGAAAATTGAGATGTTCATTATTTTGCATATTATACATTATAGGATCAAATCGATACAGAACAAACATTCTTTCTATTCTAGGAAAAGATATGCACAATAAGTAATACTAAAGTGTGCATGTAAATTTTTATTTTATCTACAACAGATGAATAGCAGCTCCCTCTCCTCCAAAGCACCTGGTGGTTACCATAAAACCCTGAATATACACACCAGTTTGAGACATTATTTTTATTAAGAAGTGATTTCACCAGCCGAGCTGCGTAGCTGGGCTTGGACACTCACATACACCCACAAGCACAGAACACAGACATTCTAGTCATCCATCCAATTACAGAACAGTTATTTGGATGTATGTGTGATGGGATGTGTGTTAAACCTCTCAGTCTGTCTGTCTATGGCTCAGGGGTTGACATGGCATGGAGACAGAGCAAGCGTGCCGAGTCAAGATCAATAGGCTCTTTGTTCTCAAGGCTTGTTGAAAGGCGAGTCACAGACACACCAGACAAAGTGCTGAGTCAAACTCCTGTACACTGTGTGTGCGCATGCGTGTGCATGTGTGTGTGTAAAAAACGCGTACACAGCTAAATAACACAAGCTGATTGTGTTCAATTTACAGTTATAAAGTAAGATCAACTACAGCAGTGCTGTTGTTGGTGTTTTAAACACAAAGTAGAACTCTCCATATAGCCACTGAATGTGTGTGTGTGTGTGTTTGCATGTGCATGTATGTGTTTTCCATAACTTATCTCTATTGATGACAGTAGAAAGTTTTCAAATGAGGTTATTAAGCGAGGTCTTGAAAAAGTTATAAAATACTCAAAATTCTATAAAGGTTCAAGAAATGAAACTTGGTGTCTCAGTTGATGTTGGAGTGTGTGTGTGGTGTGTGTGTGTGTGTGTGTGTGTGTGTGTGTGTGTGTGTGTGCGCGCGCAGCGTGTCTCTTTCAGAGTGGAACTGAGCATGAAGTGAGTTTGTTGTCATGGCAACACAGACCCAGAGACAAGGCTGCCGACAATTAAAACAAAACACAAGCAGCCGTGCATCTGTGGCTGGGAGTCAAGTGTTTTTCCACACTACGCATATATGGCACTAGGTATAGTACTTGACTTAATTATATTATATCCTATGTACATTCATCCTAGTACAAAAAGGGTACTAACCTGTAACATCAAGTGTTTAACTTTAGTACCTTTAGGAGTGGAGTTTAACTTTAAAGCTTTAATCTAAAAGGTACTTTATATCTTACTGTATCCACATTTCCAGCTGAAACATACATATTAAGTGTACAATAGGTAAGGGTGCCACCCCAACAAGGAAACATATCATTAGTATGCTATTTAATAAAGGGTAGTGCACAAACAAAGTGAACAGGAAGTTGTTGTCCTCTACATGCCGTTTAAAATGCGAATCCATAAAAAGCAGTAGGGGGTTATGGCTGTTTAAATAAATAAGACCTCTTTAAAATGAACTGATGAGTGGTGGCATTATTGTTTACAAATCTCAACGTGCTTCTGATATTTACTTGCTCTATAGCAACACCAGAAGTAAAATCCTAAAAATAAAGTTCAGCACCATGTGCTCATTATCATCTATCATAGGACTAGGATCTCAATAAAAGCATTAAAGTGTGTGTGTCACCTGTGTGAGTGAGGGTTCACCTCCGATCCTACTGATTCCTGAGATGAGCGACAGACAGAATCTGGAAAAAAGAAGAAGAAGAAGAAAAAAAAAGAAAAATCGCATCTAAATGAAAAGTGGCACTTTCATGACCATCACAGTATTTAACCTTCTGCTACTTCTTTCGGCTGCTCCCTTTCGGGGTAGCCACAGCGGCTCATCCATCATCCGCATGTTCGACTTGGCACGGGTTTACCGCCGGACCATCACAGCTTTTAATGAAATTTAATGAATACAAAAAACAAACAAACAAAAAAAAAAAAACAGGGTAAATATAAAAACTATTTATGGTAATGAATATCACTGTGTTGTAAAACTTAAATCTTAACACACAGACAATTCTCATGCCACTGCTATTATTATCACACATACAGTGAGTGCAGGAGTCTGTCAGATGGTTTCAGTATGCTGGAGTATCCAAAGACTCGCATTAAATTAGGTGTCTAATTTACCTCACTGGAAGGCATGGACTTTGCCTAATTTGACAAAAAACTTTGAAAAGTCAGCTAAGTGAAAATTAGTTTTCATTAATTTGCTAAACATTTCTTTTCTAATGCCAGCTCAAACTAGCGCTGATTCCAGTAGCTAACATAATTGGCTAGGCTGTCAAATTCAAATTCAATAATAAATATGTATTTATTTTATGAACTATTTAAAAAAAATTTAACAAATTATGTGTAAAATAATTTTTAGCTAATAATTTATTATTATTATTATTATTATTATTATTATTATTATAAAAAAACAGAGAGAGTTTTATTTGGATTCTGAGCTTTCCACAGAACCCAATTTTATTAAAATTGTCATTAAATTAAAAACATTTATAGGTATAATAGCTTTAACACAGGTGGGTTGTAATTTCTTGTTGTAATTTGGGTTGTAAGACTGTAACAAGGACCCCTTGGAGTCCCCAGACCCCACTTGGAGAACCATGGATTTATAGAACAGTTATATAACAGTAATAATAACAGTACTTATTTAGCTCTTTAACATCTGCATCAGAAGACATACTGTACATGGAGGCGGTGAGGGATTCCTTCGCCCCTGCAGAAATATTATTTCAGCTAGCGTCTATAAGGTTAAAACTATTTTCAGTTCCATATTCAAAAGTAAACAAATATAAAATAACACCTTTAGATGATGTAGATTTAGATTTCAAGCTTTTCAACACTTACTTTAATTTTTTAAATATTTGAGTGTGTTCTATTTTTTTTTTAAACTTTCACTTGAGTACAATTTTGGCTAAATAATTCTCAAGTACGTAAACACACACACACACTGGTGAATCAGTTCATTTCAGGTCACTCACATGAGAGCACATCACAGGGATCACATCTGGACAGGAAACTGAGAGCAGGAGGAAATTAAACTCACAAAAGCAAAAACAACACATCACCTCACATCACCACACACACGTACACACACACCAATCAGAACTGAAACTTTTCCTTCCATCCATTCATTAATTTATCTATAGTCCTTACTTTACAACACCGTGTGTGTTTGTTTTAATTTGCCAGTCTCATGGCTGTAGTTATGATTTACACCACATTCTGATGAATTCTGGATTCTGATTGGTCAGAAGGTGCTGATTAATTTTATAAACCTGCATGGCTCTGGCAGTAGTCGCAGATGTAGCATGAACAACAGGTTTATATTAATGCACTTGTTATGAGTAATATGCTATTACTTTTTATAATAAGGAAAAAGGTTTTCTGTAAGGAGAAAGGTGTGCACTTCACCGTTATTTAATGTGTCTCAAATCCCAGCACTTTGTATCACTTAGAGGAAAATCTGTAATGTTAACTTCTCGGACATCTTCAGGACAGAGGAGTTTATGCTTTGTGGTTTCTCAGTAACATGACAAGGTGCGTTCTTTTGTCTTATTAAGATTAACAGCGAGACAAATTAAAGGCTGATGAGGGAATGACTTCAGAATGACTTCTTGCTTTAATGTAAGCGAGAACAGAACCTAACAGGAACTAGATTAAATTTATAATACTTTACAAACACACACACACTGCATGCTTAAGATAAAACACTACAACGAACAGACAGACACCACTGCTTGTCCAAAGACAATACAACTTTCTGACCATCAGTGGTTCTGTGATGTACATGATACTGTGTGGTGTGTACGTATGTTTACCCAACGTACGGCGGATGGTGTCACTGGTACTTGGGCGAGAATTGAAGGAGTCGTAGAGGTGGTCAGGGACAGCGCTGAAAACACACGCAGATACATATATATTTGAACAAGACACATAACATTAAATATATAGTAATGAACTATAAAGCACAAACAACACTTTGCTAAAATTATTTAATTATTGTGTTGATGAGTGTGAGTGGAGTGAAGAGAGGCAGACAGAAAGTGGGACATAAAGAGAGAGAGACAGAGACAGAACAAGAGAGAGACTTGTACATAAAATGGGGAAATAAGTATTCAACACATCAACAATTTTTCTATTGAACATATTTTCTTTGCAGCCATTCACAGGAAATGTTGAACAGACATTACTTTTACACAATAAAACTATGCAGGAAAATAAACAGAGTCATGTTCTGGAAAATTATTGAGAATTTGACTCTGTTGCCTTCCACTAGGATGATGAGGATGAGATGTGGGTGGACTTTCCAGCAGGACAATAATCCAAAACATACTGTAAAGGAGACTATCAGATGGTTCCACAGGAAGAGAATAAAGGTGTTGGAATGGCCCGGTCAGTCCCCACACATAAACCCAACAGAAAATTTGCAGAATGAACCGAAGATCATGATTCAGCATTTCATTTAAAGACTATTTTTGTAGAGGACTGAGCCAAAATCCCACCTGAACTGTAAGAGATTCATTTTTTTTTTTTTCATAGAGGAAACACTGCAAACAAAGACTTCGCCACCAAGTATTAACAAAATTTCAGATACAACGTTCAATACTTTTTTCCTGTGTCATTCCACTTTATTGCACATAACGTTTTTATGGATTGGAATATTACGATTTATCTTCTGTTCAGGTTTATTGTTTTAATATCAATGTCTTCTTGACATTTCATGTGAATAGCTGCACTGGAAATATGCTTATTAGGAAAATAGTTGTATACTTACTTCTCCCACTGTGTATGCCTGAGAGACAGACCGAGTGAAAGACTGAGGAAATGCAGACATACTGCTGTGTGTGAGTGTGTGTGTGTTTGCTACTTGTATGCTTTTGATCATTGAGCAGGGTCTGTCTGCAAGTTATATCTGTATTTTACAATGTCAGGTTTATACACGTCCACCCACCCACACACACACACTCCCACAAATACCAACACTGTGAGGTGGAGCCTGATCACTTTTGTTGTTGTTTAAGTGTCACAACATCCAGATTCGACAACTGAGGTGTGAGTGTGTGTGTGTGTGTGTGTGTGTGTGATCACGTCTTACACAGAGTTTGTGTGTGAATTCGGTGTAACAGCACTCCTGAGTGGCTCATCCGTGCTCTGTGAGGCATGTGCACTCCATCTCTTCATCTTCACCATGTTGGTCATAATCTATGTTAAAATACACAAAACACACTCAGATAGACACAGACAGACACCTGGGAACAATGTCAAACGCTCATCACTAACTGTTTTAATATTTACTAAGAGGTTCAGATTTCTAGATACCTCCCAAAGGAGTAAAATGTCAATGAGACGTGGAAAAGCTGTTTATGATACAATACATATCACGGTCTGTGAAATTTCTTTAGTTTCACAATATATTCATTAAATTTGTGTCAGTAACACATTCCGCTGTCTCAGGATCGCAATGCACCAGCAGTGTGCCTGTCCACACCTCATTTTAGGATCAACAAGGTCATTTGCTATTTAAACAATGTGGGCTATGAATGAGAAAATGACGGCTACGCCAGCCTCAAACTGGCAAAGACATTTACGTCGCGCTTAGCATAAGATTGGGTCCAAGGTATTTAAATTTGAAAGCATTATCCATGCACATACAAGTGCAGTAACTTGTTATAATATATTTTGAAGTTGATCAACTGAGGTTTATATTAGTTATTCTTACAAATGTTCATTTTACATAACCATGACCTCTTGCGTAAATGCTTCTACGAACAATTTACAAATACATTTATTCATACCATGCTTGATAAATGAGGCTGAGTGTTAAAATGAGGAGTGAATATTGAAAATAAAAGCAGCTATACTGTAGTAATAACAAATCACAAGTTCATTCATTTGAAACATTATTATTGGAGGTACTGGGAGAGTTCTGTAGAACATTAACGAATATAATTTTATTGTTGCTTCCAAGGACTGAAAATTCCACAAATGTATCCCCTGCTCCTCAGTCATGTTAATTTAGACACACGGGTTCTCAGTGTCTGATGTGACACCTTCTGACAATATATTTGGCTAAATGCCAGAGAACTCGTTAGTTTGTCTGACATGTTTGTTATATTAAAGTATCTTCAGGTGTTACAGTGTGCTGAGTGAGGTGGAGAGGATGATGAGGACGTACTCCCAGATACTCCGTGGTCAGTAAGTGTTCTCCGGAGAGCTCTTCAGGCTGAGGCTGGAGATCTTCCTCTTTATCTAGATCCGGCTCCATCACGTCCTCCTGTTAGACACACACAAACACACACACTAAACATTATATGGCTAATATAGCTACTGAATGGTATAAACTCAGAGAAGTAAAACCTAATCTGAACACAATAATAATATGAAGTGCACTACATGGCCATAAACCTGTGGACCATCACACTCTTATGTGGACCCTCCACAAACTGCTGCCAAACAACTGTTAAGGATGTATTTGTATGCTGTAATATTACAATTTCCCTACAACGGAATTAAGAGGCTCAAACCTGTTTCAGCATGACAATGCCACTGTGTACAAAGCAATCTCCATGAAGACATGGTTTGCTAAGCTGGAAGTGCTCGAGTGCTGACCTCAAGCTTACTTGTGGCTGAATGAGCAATCCTCATTAGTCATGTTCCAAAATCTAGTGGAAACCCTTCCCAGAAGAGTGGAGATTATTATAACAGCAAAGGGGGGACTAAATCTGGAATGGGCTGTTCAGAAAGCACATATGGGTGTGATGGTCAGAATCCATAAACTTATATATATATATATATAAAATGCATTTCTGATGTGTTCAATTAGAGCAATGCATTCAGATTAAGTTGAATTCCCAAAGTCCACAGTCTCGTTGTGTAATGGACCTTAATTTGGCCAAGGGCACTTAATCAAGGGGGAATACAGATGACTAGCGTGTGTCTCATTTCTAGTTGGAGAAAAGATATAAAACTACATTAGACGAATAAATATAACACTCTTTGCTAATGCAACCCTACTCCATCCATGAGAACTAATGTAGCTAGCTAATGTATTCCAGTTTTATTATAATCAACTCGCTAAAGTTAAAAAGAACAGGTCTTTAAAAAAACCATAATTAATTAATACTCAGCAGTTTACTCACGTCTTCACCAGTATCAGTATCAATGAGTCCTAAAAATCGCATTTGTAGTAAAAAATAGTATCGGTGCATCCCTCACATAGATTTTCGTTTTTGTTGTGCTTTCTACTTTGTGATATCTGAAGAACGTTTAACACTCACCTCATCTTCTTCATCCTCCTCTTCATCCCCTGACTCCAGCTCATCTTGTGTGTCCTCTGATCAAAGCAAGTAAAGAGGTGAAAATCTAATTTGTGTGTGTGTGTGTGTGTGTGTGTGTGTGTGTGTGTGTGTGTGTGTGTGTGTGTGTGTGTGTTTTAAGTACTTGAATTTAGTAGCATAAATTTATGACTCCAGATGAGAGTAAATGTTTTATGAAAATGAAGATTTGACGCCTTCATTTTATCACTTTATCCTTATGTTGAAAATGTGACAAGTCTTCCAGTCAAAAGAATTATACAGATCGTATTGATTAAGATAATAAGCAGAAACTAAATCAAATCAGTACTTGATCATGGTTTGTCTTTAAAAGTGCGTCTGTGCTCTCAGGTATGCTGTTGAGCAGTTTTATAAGTAAATCTGGTAAGTTTTCTTAAGGATCTCGGAGAATGTGCTACAGGAAACAGTTTTTTTTGTTTGTTTGTTTTTCTCTATACGTTCAGGTTAAAATGAAATGTACAAGATGTTCCTCTTACCTACAAATCTAGTCAATCAGGAAAATGTGTTTTAAGTTTTATTTAACTTCTGTTCTGGAGCTATGAGGGTACATCTAATAACAGTATAAGACGTTATTATCTAAATCCATGGTTCTCAACACTCAGCCTTGCTTCCAAGATAAAATATCCAGACGTTCTCTATAGCTTTATTTAATCACATGCTGAGAATAGCTATCAACTAGTATCAGTGTTGTTATGGTGAGTATTTAGTTATCATACAGTAGATGTAAGCCTAATTGACTGGTCACTTGAAATGAAATGGGCTAATCTGAAACTCAGTATCTAAAAACCAAAGATAAAGTACACTCTATATGGCCAAACATGTACGGTATGTGAACACCTGTTATTACAATCATGCTGAATTACTCCGAATGCCTGACACAGGTGAGTGAACTAAATGTTTTGAATTTTTACATAAACCCTCCAGTCATATCACTCTTAAGAGCTGCTTGTACCTGAATTGAGCAGTTTGATACTGAACTCCATCTGTCTGTTCAGTACTGGATTTTGCTCTTTCATGTAACAGCGCAGGATTTCCTCCAAACTCTGAAACACATGTAATAAACCTGCTTCACACCTTTGTTTACACACACTTTATCAGCATAATCACTCATAATCAGCAGGAAGCAAGATTTTAAAAAAGCATTGGATTTAACAGCATTTAAAAAAAAAATCACTGATAACTAAATAAAAAATGTTGTTAAAAATATGTTAAAAATAACTGAAACATCTAAAGATAACTGTCTATATTTGCTCAGCAGAATACACTACAAAAAATGAAAAATATCTTGAATATAATATTTCCCGTGCTTTACACATTTTCATATTAGTTTCTTGTTATAGTAGAAATAAATACTTAAAATGAGAAAAAGTGGAGAAATATATTGAAAGCTTGAAATGAGGAAAAATATCTAGAAATAGATTTAATAAAACACATACCTTATTTGGTTTACTGTAATCTTAAAAAAAGGAAATAGTTGATAAATCTGACTATTTTCAAGCTGTTTTCACATGCTAAGTGCTTGATAAATGTCCATGTATGAAAGAAACACTGAAATGTTTTTACTTTTTGGGACTTTCCAGTCCTGCACATGAACCCTGTAGCAACATCTCCCTCAGAAGTGATATTAAAGTAGTAATAGAAACTACATGACTAAAATTACACTGTAATTACACCGAGCGCTGACCACTAATTGAACTTTTAGGGGATGTAACATATGGAGGAACATCAACGGTGCATCTCTCATGAACGGAGAATATTTTGAAGTGGTGAGGAACACAGAAGCGGGCCTTTCATGTGGAATGTTCCCTTAAACACGATGACACATGGGTGTGTTTTGGTGCTGAATTAGTCATGCACTTAATTCCTACCTACAGCACTGTAGGCTCTGTAATTTAAATTCAGAAATGATATTGTAAGTACTAGACCTTTCTAGAATACATGATTTCCTGCAGTTCCTATGAATCTCTAGGAATTAATTCTGACTATTCCTATTCTGACATGGCTGCTCACAGCGCCAGCACTAAACACAGCAGCACCGCTTCACTTTTAAATGAGTTATGCTGTGTGTACAAGTATTTGCTTTACATCAATCGGCATCAAGACATATTCGCTTGCTAAATCTATAACACTGACTACCCGGTTCGCTGTTTGAGGAGGAAAACACTCATCACAGCTAGCTAGCTAGATTGCCGCTGCAAAAGATAAGCATTACAGTTCCAGTATCCTATTTCTGAGGTAAATCAAAAGCAACATACTGAACTTTACTGGGAATAAGCTGTTTCCTCATCCTTTACATGTAGCAGTGTTACTGTAGTCTGTAGTTTGGTGTGTTATCGCAGTGTAACGAGAGTCATTACTTGGGAAACATCAGTGATGCTAATGAATGATTATAATAATTATAATTATTGTCAGTAGATTAAAATTCATAATATGAGCCGTTTATTACGATCCTGTCGTGACTCAAACACGCACATGCAGAACGCATGCACGTATCCTGTTAATGAAAGCAAACAGACACAAATGTTCATATGGCTATTATTCTACTATTTAACAGATTATTACGTTAACATTAACCCATCTCATTGAATCAGAAAGAAATTTCAGCCTTGATTGGTTTACTCTCTAAAAGTTTTTTTTTATTCAGATTGAGCTCTCAGTCTTCCTATTAGGCTACATGTGTTACATTATTATTAGCAGTAGCAGAAGTAGTAGGAGTGATAGTAAAAAGAAACACAGTTCATGGTTGTGCACCTCTGTTTTAGGTATACGGACTCTATGGGTGTGTGAGTGTGTGTGTGTGTGTGTGTAGATGTGCTTTTAAGTTGCAATGCTAACGTTGAACACTCACCATTTCTTTGGCCTCTTGCCGTAACGTTGGGACACTCAGGATGCTGTACAGAGCGTCATTTACATAGTACCTAATCTGTGTAGCCAGACACACAGCCAGACACACAGCCAGACACACGGACACAAATGTACATGTTCAAAGTAATGGCATTAGAAAACGTTCCACTTCTGTCTACTTTTTTGCCTTAAAAAGTATTGGGTTGCTTCTGAAGTATGCCTCTGGTTGACATTCATCTGCACTGTGAAGCTTTGTCCAGGTTTTGAAGCATTTGGCTGAAACTGAGCAAATGATATAGCCCTATACACTTCAGAAATAATCTCTCGCTCACACACACACACACACACACACACACACACACACACACACACACACACACACACACACACACACACA